>RJWJ010016670.1:0-34149 GCA_004363605.1 Indri indri | reverse complement strand
CAGACAAAAATGCATTCAAGACTCCATAATCTGATTTCCTCTTCATTAGAAAAAGCCATCTATAAACTTAGCGAAACTTTTAAATTTTGGTTACTAAGTGCCAAGGAATATTTAACCCTTATAAACATTGGACCTCCTGCTGGTTGAATTTTGAATCAATCTATTTATCTATCACCTAGCTCTCTCTCTTTTTTTTTTTTAAATCTCCAGAAATAGAAATGTATTTCAAAACAAGGAAAACGTATTTTTAAAATCACAGAGCAGTTTATTTGATAAGTTTGGTGTTCCACTTAGTTCTAAGAAACAGATCCCTGAAAAAAAAATCACTGTTAATATTATTTAATACAAATGTTCCTGAAGCCTCAAGATCTCAAAAAACAAGTATTTTCAACTTATTCAAATGCTAAAGAGGCTGTAACTCTCAGAAATAAGATCTATTCATTTCTGCACCTGGTCATTGGGGTAATATTCTCCCTACAGGTCAAGAAATGTGTACTCACAATGAGGCAAAGTACAAACACATTTTGATTTGTACTCATTGCCAGATTTTATCTGAAGGGATTGGGGGTTAGGGATGCAGTAAATTTGCCACCGTAACCATCCTCTTCTCTCCGCAAAATGCATACTTCATTTTAACTCTCTCTTGCCTCCCATGTTAAACCCAGGTTGGCTAATTTTAATTGGTTCTTTATATTAATACCTAAGGTTAGTATAAATGCAACATT
Source organism: Indri indri (assembly GCA_004363605.1). Taxonomy (NCBI): domain Eukaryota; kingdom Metazoa; phylum Chordata; class Mammalia; order Primates; family Indriidae; genus Indri; species Indri indri. The sequence continues at coordinate 33,424 of RJWJ010016670.1, read as the reverse complement.
ATTTATTTGCCAAATCCCCAAGGCAGAAGTCTAATTAATCTATTAAGGCTTCTCTTGGAAAGAAGTCAAACCTTTCAGATGGGAAACCTGGGTCGATATCATCAGGGTCTTTTGCAACGGGGCTGGCTGGGTGGCTCCAGACAATTCAGACACCCTCTGCTCAGCACGCTCTGAGGTTCGTGCAAGCTGCAGGCTGGGGATGCAGAAGAGGAGGCGGTTCGGTTTGGGGATGTTCAGCTGGAGGAGGGTCCGCAGTAGCCACCAGGTCAAGGGCCATTGCCCTCTGCAATAGAACTGTGCCTGTGCCTCCAGAACTGGGACCAGAACAAGGGCAGGTGCAGCTGGAAAGGGGCCTCAGGAGCCCTCGTGGTGTGTCCAGAATCTTCCAAACAGTGAACTTGAGAGTGGGGCCTCAGTTCTGCTGAGTGAAGCCCTCCCCTGAGGGTTTGCTGATGGGCATGGCCACTCTTGGTAGGGGGTTAATGTGATCCCCCCAGAAAGTCTGCCAGGGAGGCCACCTCACTGCTTAGTACTGCTAGTTGGCCTGATGGAAGTGGGCAGGGGTAGGGAAGGAGAGGTTGGTTTGGTGTTTGTTTTGTTTTACTTGAGACAGGGTTTCACTCTGTCACCCAGGCTGGAGTGCAGTGGCGTCATCATAGTTCCCTGCAGCCTCGAATCCCTGGGCTCAAGCAATCCTCCTGCCTCAGCCTCCCGAGTAGCTGGGACTATAGGTGTGTGCCACCATGCCCAGCTAATTTTTATATTTTTGGTAGAGACAGGGTCTCCCTATGCTGCCCAGGTTGGTCTTGAACTCCTGGCCTCAAGCGATCCTCCTTCATCAGCATCCAAAGTCCTGGGATTACAGCCATGAGCCACCGCACCTAGCCAGTTTGATTAATTTTTAAGCTACAGCCTTTCTTGTTTTCCCCAAACCTTAATGGCTTTTGAATACTGGAATGATTCCCCCTTTCAAAGCTCCCTATAGGAGCACAGAAGTAGATTGACGGCTCACTGAAACAAAAACTGTGGCTGCATTGCTAGAAAAGATGGAAAAAGGTACAGCCAATGAACCCGCTCTCTGCAAAGATAGAGAACCACGAGAGTTCTCCATCCAAAAACCTGAGTGGTGACTTCACAGAGCGGTGCAGCCCTCCTCAGAGGATCTTTGCTACATGGTTTTGGGCTCTTTAGATCTCTAAGAATCAATACTAAACTATCAAGAGATTTCCAAACTGGCTTTGTGACATCTGTACCCACAGGGTGGGCACAGCATCACCAACATTTGGCAGTGGGGAGCAGGAAGGGAACACCGGTTCCTCTAGAGCTCTGTCCAGCAGAACTGTCTGGAATGATGGAGACAGTCCAACTCTCCACTGTCTAATATGGCAGCCACTGGACACATGTTGCCATAAAGCACTTGAATGTTGCTCGGGCAATTGAGGAACTGAATTTTAAAATTTCGTTTCATTTAAATTAAATGTAAATAGTCACAGGTGGCTAGTGGCTATCATATTAGTACAGAAGGAAGGGAATACCATTTCACTGGCCCCGAGATGCTGGGGTGGGGGGTATCGTTTACTCTTCCTGGTCTCCTTTTTTTCTTGCATCCCCGGACATTCAAGCTTCTTGCTGAACAATCTGGCAGCTCCATTGACAAGGACTCTCCTCAGTTAACCCTACTGCACTGGCCAAACTTCAGCAAGAAGAAACATTACGCTATCTGCTTTGAAAAGACTGAGTGTGGCTTTCTCTGAGCAAGATGAGGTTGGCAAGGATCGCTGAAGCTGAGTGTGGTATTCCAAACTGCTAATTTGCTAACACAATTTGGGAAAGTGCTACTTAAAACCCTGACACGAGTGAAGGCAACATTTCTGAAATTTGTGGGAGGCCAAAGTGCATGCTACTGGAGGTTATGTTTGCTAATTTTCTCAGTGGTTGTTTATTAAGTGGCTAAGGAATATTTATTTCTCTCTGTCAGAATACTTGGCCCCATAAGGCAGGCTCGTACACCAAGATTTTCTATAGTGACCCAAGCTAAAGATTCAGCCTGGTTTCTTATTAATTGGAAATTTGGAATCTTATAATCTGCTTTTCCTCCACAAAGGTCCACAAGACATTTTTATGATTGCCTTTGCGCCCAAGCAAACTGTCCCCTGCATATGCCCTGCTGAGAAGACAGAGGCACAGAGGCATAGGGCCTGCGTTTTGCATGGCTCTACTCAACCACCTACAGTTGGTTGGATAATGGCTGGGCATTGACCCCAAAGCAGCTAAGTTTGTAGGTTGGCCAGTGGCCTATGATCTGACACAAAAGAATATCTTCCAACCAGACTCCCCCTCTCTGGACTCTCAACCGGAAGCGGAGAGAATCTGACATTGGAAACGGCAGGTTGGAGAGGAGCCAAGTAGAGTGAGGTGGGGAGCCGGAGACTGATTTTGCACAAATGGGATAGAGCCTCGGATTCTGTGTTTTAAAAATTCCATAGGTAATTTAAACACCCTAATATCTACTTTTTAAAATTTCCATGTGTATTTAATCACTTCCATCCAACAGGATACTTCTACCTCACCTCGTACCTCTCATTTGAAACTCTAACACAGGACGCAGCCAGTATTTTGCTATCGCTGGTAGCACATCAGTGTAAGCCTTCTATTTAATATTTCCTTAGGACAGATTGCCAGTATGAAATTACCAGGTCAAAGAGATATTTATCTTTGTGGTTCTTGCTGCATACTGCCTTCCAATATATTGCATTGTAATCATTGAAACTGATTATGTCAGTTTCATGGCACCCTTATTAGCACTGAGGATACCATTTTGCATTCCTCCCACCAACTCCCCATATTTGTTTAGTAAATATCAGAAATTGCCTCAAATCTGCTTTAATTTGCATTAACTTCATTAGTAAAGATGAACCATTTCCCACTGGTGTACTTACTATCTGTGTCTTCTTTTCTCCCCAAGTTTCCCAAAAGTAGTATCTTCTAGACACCCCCTTCTACTATTAAGCCTATTATTCGATATATTTTCAGAAACACAACAGAGCTTTCAACACCTCTGGCGACAACATCCTAAAACCCCACCAGTCAGAAAAGCAGCCCGTTTCCATTGTGGCTAAACCTCTATTGTAGTGTTTCCTAACTACATTGGGCGTTTTGCACACAATAACTGACACACATGCTTGTTGACTTAATCATGACCCTTTGGTTACGGGACAAGATGAGACAATTAGATTAAACAATATTAAACCAACTGCTTTGCTGCAAGACTGGTCAGAGCCTTCAATGCTCCTTTAGCAAATTCTCAGTGAAGCCCCAAGAGAAGAATATCTTTGGCACCTTTCCCAAATCTATTATGCTTGCCATAGGGTCCTTACATCCTGAGGCACCCTAACAGAATGGTGTCCAAGAAGGTTCTTTGAGAATCCCTGCTGTGGCCTTAAGGTCACCAGCACACTAAATTCAGTATGCTGCCTGGAGCAAGAAACAACAGGTCATCCATAGTCACTGCACTCTAGAAACCCTCACGTGGCGTTGAAATGTAGATGTGTCTTAAGAAGTACTTTAGGCCAGGCATGGTGGCTCACACCTGTAATCCTGGCACTTTGGGAGCTAGCGGGGAGGATTCCAGGAGTTCGAGACCAGCCTGGGCAACATAGTGAGAACCCCATCTCTACCAAAAAATAAAATAAAAAAATTGGCCAGGTGTGATGATGCTCACCAGTAATCCTAGAACTGTGGGAGTCCAAGGCAGGCGGATCACTGGAACCCAGGAGTTTGAGGTTGCAGTGAGCAACTATGACGCACTCTACCCAGAGCGACAGAGGGAGACTCTGTCTCAATAACAATAATAATAATTACCACTTTAACCATTTTTAAGTCTATAATTAGTGGCATTGAATGCATTGACAACGTTGAATAACATTATCACCATCCATGTCTAGAAAACTTTATCATCTCAAACTGAAACTCTGTACCCATTAAACACTAACTTCCCATTCCTTCCTCCCCCAGCCCCTGGCAACCTTCCCTCTCTATAAATTTGCCTATCTAGATACCTCACATAAGTGGAATCATACAACATTTGTCCCTTTGAGTCAGTTTTATTTCACTTAGCAAAATGTTTTCAAGGTTCATGCATGATACAGCATGTGTCAGTACTTCATTCCTTTTCACAGCTGAATAATACTCCATCGAATGGATATACCACATTTTGTTTATCCATTCATCTGTTGATGGACATTTGGCTTGTCTCCACCTTTTAGCTATTGTGAATAATGTCGCTGTGAACATTGGTATAAAAGTATCTGAGTCTCAGCTTTTAATTATTTTAGGTATATAGACACAGGGGTGGAGTTGCTGAATCATAAGGTAATTCTATTTATAACTTTTTGAGAAACTGCCAAACCGTTTTTCACAACAGCTGCACAATTTTACATCCCCTCCAACAACGTATCGGGGTTCTAATTTCTCTACAACACTTGTTGTTTTCTGGTTGTTAAAAAAATAATAGTCATCCTAATGGTGTGAAATGGTTTTGATTTACATTTCCCTAATGGCTTGCGGTGTGAAGCAACATTTCACATGTTTCTTGACCATTCGTATATCTTCTTTGGAGAAATGTCTATTCACATTTTTTGCCCAGTTTTAAATTGGGTTGGTTTTTGTTGTTGAGTTTTAGGTATTCTTTATATATTCTGGATGTTAATCCTTTATGAGATATATAATTTGGAAATATTTTCTCTCATTTTCTAGGTTGTCTTTTCACTCTCTTCATAATATCCTTTGATGTACAAAAGTTTCTCATTTAGATGAAGTCCAATTTATCTATTTTTTTCTTATTTTGCCTGTGCTTTTGGTATTATATCCAAGAAATCACTGTCAAATCCTATATCATGAAGATTTTCCCCTAGTCTTTCTCTGTTGCACCAGCTGGAGTATAGTGGCATGATCATAGCTCACTGCAACCTCAAACTCCTGGGCTCAGGTGATCCTCCTGCCTCAGCCTCCTGAGTAGGTGGGATCACAGGTTCACCACTATGCCCTGCTAATTTTTTAAATTTTGGGTAGAGACAGGATCTTAATTTGTTGCCCAGGCTGGTCTAGAACTCCACTTCTGGGCTCAAGCGGTCCTCCTGCCTTGGCCTCCCAAAGTACTAGGATTACAGGCATGAGCCACTGTGGCCAGCCACTTTAGTTCTTATATTTAGGTCTTTGCTCCATTGTGAATTAATTTTTGTATATGGTATAAAGGAAAGGTCCAACTTCGTTTTTTTGTATGTGGATATCCAGTTTTTCCAGCACCGTTTGTTGAAGAGACTATTGTTTCCCCATTGAATGATCTTGCTACCCTTGTTGGAGCAGGATCTGGAATCCAGCTCCAGTGGACTTTAAGTGGTGTAGCTTTTTTGTAGTAGAGTGTCTGCCCCAGTTTTCCCTATAGCAGTCTTTCTCTCTTTCCAAGACCCAGAAAGGCTGTCACAGGGCAGGCCTGCAGGGTCCCTGACAGTGCCTTCCAGGTGGAGAGAGGAGGCCTCAGGCAGCACCCAAGGACAGCTGTGCTATGGCCAGACTGCTCCCTCTGGGTGCCAGTCCATACCAGCTGACCCCGCCTGGCTCTCGGACTACCCAGACCGGTTTGCAAGCTTTCTGTTCCCTGGGAGCTGGTTCCCTGGCCACAAAAGCAGCATTCTCTCTCTCTTTTTCACTCCCTCTCTTTCTCTCTCTCCCTCCCTCCTCCTCCCCCACCAAATCTCTCCCCTTTCCTCTCCCCCTCCCTCCTCCCCTCTTTCTCTCTCTCTCCCCTCCTTCCCACTCTCCCCCGCTTTCTGCATGTCCTCGCCAACCCCCAGACCAAAGACTCTGAGCTTCTGACATCACTTCCACTCTCCTGCTGGAGACTTGGGGCCCCTTTCCTCCCCTGGGCCCCTGCCAGGCCAGTCAGGCTCTGACCCAGAAGGTTTCTATTTTTTTAATGAATATAAAATTATCAATAATAACATGACCACTAGTGCTAACAATAACAATTCACATTTATTGGGTACTTAGTAGACATAGTTTGCATGCTTCACATGGTTTATTCCCCACAACAGACCTGTGAGGTCAATATTATTATTATCCCCTAGTAACAGATGAGAGACTAAGGTGTAAGCACTCAAATTCTGTGCCCAAGGTCACACAGCCATGAAGTGGTACAGCCAGGACTCAAATGCCACCTCCTAGGAATGCTTCTGGACTAAACTGTCTGATGCCCACTCTTGCTTGGTGACCATGGCTATTTAATGAACAGCTCTACGTGCCATCCACTGTGTGTGTGTGCGTGCATGTGTGTGTGTGTAAGGGGTTGGGGGAAGCTCTACCAAGACATGAAGGCCCAGGGAGAAGTGACTCAACTAATTAGTTAAGGTGACTGAACAAATGGGCAGAATTTGGTCTCAAAGATAGTTTTTCAAACCCAAGACTTTCTAGTATCCACTAGGCATTGGCCCACCTATAGAGAGAGGGTGGCAGGAGGTGTGGGAGCGAGTTAGGGGCAGAGAGCCAACAACAGGAGGCAACTTGCAATGAAAGTTCTTGAACACGGCACCCACTGCCACTCGCCAGGCCTGGCTTGGTTCCCTGCTCATCTTCTCCAAGCCCTCCTGGCTGGACTCACTGATACTGCTCTCCTGGCAGGTTCAGGCCCGCCCCAGTTCTCAAGGAATTCCCTCCACCAGGTCTGCACAGGGCAGGTGATGAGAAGTAGACACTCCACCTTCAGGGAGCTCTCAGTTTGGAAGGGAAGGAAACTCAGCAGCCAGAAACCTGGGAGCCACCTGACACCCGCCTCCCTCACCACCCACAGCAATCGCTGTGGGCATGAGGTTTTCCTCCTCGTGGCCTCTCCATCCTGTCCACTGTCCTCCTCCACTCCGGTCTTCCCTACCATCATCTGGAACCGCTAAGCACTGCTAGCCCCCAGCACGGAGGGGCTGCCCGATTCACGTGGCTGAGGATATGAGCCTGCACGTGGTGCTGTGAGGGACCTCTGTCCAGAGAGGCTCAGAAAGGGCTTTACAGAGGAGGCCAACTTGGGTTCTGAAGGGTGAATAAGAGTTTGCAGGTGGGAAGATGGAAAAATATATCTGAGGGTGATGGATTGACAGATAAAGGCTGTAAGGGCATCTTAGGGTGTCTCAAGGATGGCAATAATTTAGAATTTAGTGACAGAGCCAAGGCTGCAGCAGCAGGGCCAGGTGGAGAAGGCCTTTTCCCTGTGGATAATGGGGAGCCACTGAAAGACAGGCCCTCCAAGAGCAAGGGCAAGCCGGGTTTGAAATTTGTTTAGTCTCCCCAGCCGGCAAATATAGGCCAGCTAAAAATGTCCACGTGGCATGTGTCCATTTAGGCAACAGAGAAGGCCTGGGTCCCCTTTCAGAATCCTAGCATTCTGTCATGTGTTTTTTTGTTTTGTTTTTTGTTGTTTTTTTTTGAGACAGAGTCTCACTCATTTGCCCGGGCTAGAGTGCTGTGGCATCAGCCTAGCTCACAGCAACCTCAAACTCCTGGGCTCAAGCGATCCTTCTGCCTCAGCCTCCCGAGTAGCTGGGACTACAGGCATGGGCCACCATGCCCAGCTAATTTTTTCTATATATTTTTAGTTGTCCGATTAATTTCTTTTTATTTTTAGTAGAGACGGGGTCTCGCTCTTGCTCAGGCTGGTTTCGAACTGCTGAGCTCAAAGAATCCGCCCGCCTCGGCCTCCCGGAGTGCTAGGATTACAGGCATGAGCCACCGCGCCGGGCCGCATTCTGTCATTTTTGCTGGTGTCCCTAAGCATCAGCCGTGCTGCCAGATTGTACATAGGAAAACGACGGGGTCCGTTTCCCGTTCAGAAAGGCTGCGCTGGGTGCTGGGGAGAGCCTGCAGGGGGAGCCCGGTGCGGTGGTACAGGGGCTCGAGTGATGGCTGAGGGAACGCTGGGGAGTGGGGTGGGGGTGGGGGCAGAGATGTTGGGGCGTGAGGGAGCGAGGGACCCAGGCTTCTGGCTTCAGCTGCTCTAATCGGCAGGGAGAGGCCCGGCCCAACTCCCCATACCAGGCCGGTCTCCTTCCCACCCCCATCTCCTGATCTTAAGAGGAGGGAATGCTAATCTGATTGGTCAGATTCCAGGACAACGGTTAGGCCAAGTTTACTTGTGAGTAGGGTCAGTGAGCATTTAAAAAAAAAAACGACACACAAGAATGTGGCCTTCGCCTCCCGACACCCACACCTGAGCACACTCGCCTTTTCTTCTCTAGGCGGCTACCGAGCAGAAGGAAACATTCCCCACACGAAGGAGGGCTGGTAGGAGGGCTAAGGGCGAGGGAGAGGCCCGGTAGGCCTGTGGGCCAGGCCTCAGGCGCCATCCCAGCCTCACGCGAGAGCCCTGGGCCCTGGGCAGGCCCAGCAAAAAACAAAGCGCAGCTTGTATCCTGTTGCTAAGGCCCGTGGTGTTTGCGTCCCTTGGGAATCCCACGGGCAGAGGCGGGAGTGGCAGGGCAGGGTTGTCCTGTAGTGGCTCGCATCTTACTGTCATCACAACACCTGCCTTTATTTCTAACAGCTTCGCCGAAAGGGAGAGGGAGGGTGGGGGAGGGGAGATGCAGGGCGGGTACCCGAGAGCCGCAATCGAGGGGAGGGTGGAGACTGCAAGGTCAGAAACTGGCTCCCAGGAGGGGAGAACAGGGGCCCCTCCCGGTGAGTCAGGGAGGGCGGGAGCCCGCGCGGCCGCTGGGGAGGGCCGGGTTGCAGTTTGCAGAGGGCATGAGCGAGGGAAGGAGGCCCCGCCAAACAGCTGTGGGACTGGGGGCTCCGAGGGTCGCCCCGCTGCTGCTTGCCGGCTGTGTCACCTGGGACGTGCCCCGAGACTTCTCTGAGCCCCAGTTTCCTCCATAGAAACGAGAGATAAAAGCACCTCACCGGCAGCATTGTCATGAAGAGTAATTAAATGTGGTCATGTCTGTGACAGCACTTAATAAACCATACCTCTCTGCACAGCATAAAGGGGTGCTGTCCTTTTTATTATTCCTTTGGGAGTGAAAGGCAGGGTGCCTTTGATAGGCACTTGTGGATTCTCAGCTCCACGCGGCTTCCCTGGCCCAGCCTTCCCTCCGGCTTCAGAAAATGCCAGCTATCTGGAGCAGATATCACCAGTTTAAAAAAAAAAAAAACAAGAAAAGGAAAAATGCCATCTATTCCTTCTCCCCAAAAACCCTCTGTATTAGTTTCTGACACTCCCTCTGCCCTTTGGTCTCTGCCTCTCCGCAGGCTTCTTCTTTTCTTCTAACGTGTATCAACCTTCCCGACATTAAAATGAGAACCATGCCAAAAAAAACCTTTGCCCCTCCTAGATACTGCCAAATTCCCTCCTTCTTTCAGTCTTGTATTGTTATAGAATTTTGTAGTTTATGAAGCCTTTTTTTTTTTTGGCATCAGTTATCTGTTTTGTCACATAGTAAATGTCCTAATGAAACTTGGAGGTTAGCGATATTCGCCCATTTTACATATGAGAAAAATGAGTGTCAGACTAGAATTTAGTGTAAGTCCCATGTTCTTTCTTTTTTATTTTATTTTTATTTCTTTTTTTAAGTTCTCTCTTTTTTTTTTTTCCTTTGAGATGGGGACTCTCTATGTTGCCCGAGCTGGTCTTGAACTCCTGGGCTCAAGTGATCCTCCTGCCTCAGCCTCCCGGTTGCTGGGATTACATAAGTGTGCCACTGTGTCACCGTGTTCCCCCATGTTCTTTCTTTCAGAGACACCTCACTACCTCCCTTTGATGCTTATCTTTTAAAATGAGTGATCTGATTGGCATTTACATTTCCCTGCCTCTGTTTTCTCTTAAGCCCTTATAGTCCATTCATTGCTTCCACCATTGTGCTCTCCTCAAGGTCACCACGGGCACTAGCTACAGACCAGAAGCCCCCTTCAAAGGCCCCTCACAGACCTCATTCCTATTTGCACTTCACTGGCATGCATCTGATTCTACCCATCACCTTCTCTTTCTTCAAATTATCTTTCCTTGGCTTGAACCAGGACTCGAAGTCCAGGTGGAGAAGGAGGAGAAGAGGAGGGTTCCTTCTGTGTCTGTGGTTCCTGTACCTTAGTCGTTAATGCAGGTGAGTCATGGGACCCTTGCTTTGGAATGCTGCTTCCATGGTGAGCTCTGAGTTGTGGCAGGATTTCAAAAGCACATTCCACCACCACCACCACCAGCAGCAGCCCAGCTGCCCAGCGCTTTCCCCGAAAGAACAATTTACCTTGGTTTTGACCAACTTGGCAGAAGCTGGGTTTTTTATTTGATGGCAAATAGGATGGGAGGCCGTATTTGTGACGTGGCCGGGCATGGGTAGGTTAATGTCAGCACTCTGGGACACAGCAAAAGTGGTAACTACTTGGAGCTAGAACTGCCAATGGGAATGGACAGGGGCAAGGGACATGGACACGGCTATGGGTGATGGGATGGGGGTGATGTGTAGTCCTGCATTTTCCAGTATGGCAACCACTAGTCACATGAGTTTACTGAAATCTAAATAAAAATTTAAATTTAAATGAAATCAAATTCAGTATTTAGTTCCTAGGTCTCACTAGCCCCCTTTCAAGTGCTCAATGGTCATGTGTGGCCAGTGGCTGCCATATTGGATAGAGCAGATATAGAATGTTTCCATCATTGCAGGAAGTTCTATTGGACAGGACTGATTTTAGTCCACCAGATAGATAAGAACAAAAGGTAAGCAGTCGGCTAAGAGAGAGTAAAGGACAGGCAAGCTCATCGAGGAAGTCCTTGAGGGGAGTAAGAGGGAGTTTAGCAAGGGTGAGTAGCAAGGGAGAGGCAGGGAGGCTTCAGGGTGGGCAGTTACCATAATAAATGCCACCCTTCCACTCTCTGTGTGCATCTTCAGTATGGATATTAGGGTTATCTTATTGGAGCCATGTGTGTTTCCCCAAAGTGGGATACACAACCTCTGGCGAAGAAATGGGCTCTCCAACAGGAAACCCATGCTAAGGCTGCCATTAGGTAAGGAGGGAGCACTGCTATTTCTCTCCAGATGTTGATCTCTCAGGTCCAGACAGAGGGCTAGGTAGCAGATGCTTGGAACGGAGACGTAGAGATTAGATGTTGAGGAGGAAGTCAGAAATAGGATGGGGAGCAGAAGGAAAGGACTGGCTAAGAATGTCAATTTGGGACTCAATTGCAGTCACCAAAGAGTACTTTCATCATTGCCACTTCTGGATCTAAAAGCTTAGATGACTTATTAACTGTCCACTTATTTCTGTGCAATTCAGTGATGAGCATTGCTTTGCTAATTATTTGCCTAGAGATGAGTCTTTTGAAGAATGAACACGGTAAGTGCCTATTGAAAATAATATTTACATCCTGTACTCAAGAAAGAGAACAAAAGGAATGAAGGGAAGATCTGGGACCTGAAAGCTTTCATTCTAATCCTGATTCTTTCCTTAAGTCACAAATTCCAGGAGTTAGTTCTAGCTTCAGGCATAGCTGGATCCAGGTGGTCAAAATCAGCCTGTCATCAGAAATCTGTGTCTTTCTTCCCCTTGTCTCTGTTTCTCTTTGTGTTGTATCCTCCTCAGGCTTTCTTCGTATGATGCCAAAATGGGCCCACAGCAGGCAATTCCAGGCTTACACACTATTGGTTCATCAATTCCAACAGAAAGAAAGTACCTCTTCCTAATAATTTCACCCTCATTTCCAGGCCTGACTTTCACTGGCCTGGCATGGGTTATTGTCCATTCTTGAGCCAGTAACAGCTCTCTGGGAAATGCAGTTCTCTGATTGGCCAGGCCTGATCATGTGCTCACACTGGAGGCATAAGGTGGGGTCAGAGTGCCAGGCCTTTGAGTGGGTTGAAATAGTTCTGCAAAGCAACCCAAGCTCTGTAGCCAAAAGAAAGAAAACGCATGCTAGGCTGGCAGAAGCCGCAGCTGCCCACTGTGTGGTCTTTAATTAATGACAGCTACTATTATTATAAAATGGTAGGGGAAAGGCTAAGCTGACATTTAGGAAACACTTGGAACAGTAGGGATGGCTGCGTGGCACATAGTAAGTTCTCAATAAATGTTTATGAAAAGAATAAATTTCCAAGGGAGTAAATAGGAACACACATTAAAGTATAATCTTGCTCTATGGGAAAAAATGGAATCCGCTGAAATGAGGGCACGATTTTGTCGAGTCTAGGAAAGGAGCCAGGAAACAAAGGAGAGGCATAAATGGCACATTTCTGAAGAGGAGTTCCTTAGAGACAGGGCTGAGGGCTGCTTAATTAACATGTAAAACTACTGTGGAGGAAGGGAGTGCATTAGGAATTCTGCAAGGTTCATTGACATAAAACTCCTGAGTAGTGATGGGAAGGAGAATGGGAAGTTCTCACCTCCCTGAGGAAGTGGGCAAAGAAGTGGCAGCTGAGATGTGACGAGGAGAAGGCAAGAAGGTGACTCCAGAGATCAAACCCCAAATGATGCCTGTGAAATGAAGGAAGTTAAGCTACTGCTTATGATCAAGGCAAGGACCTGGAAGTTAGCGTAGACTATTTCCTGAGACCCTCAGCCCAAGATGGTTCCAGACAGAAAGGCAGGAGGAATCCTGGTGTTTCAGTCCATTCAGGCTGCTATACAAAATACCATAAACTGGGTGGCTTATAAACAACAGAAATTTATTTCTCACAGTTCTGGAGGCTGGAAAGTCCAAGAGCAGAGTGCTGAGAGATTAGGTGTCTGGTGAGGACCTCTTTCCTGGTTCATAGACGGCACTTTCTCACTGTGCCCTCACATGGTGGAAGCAGCAAGGGAGTCTTTGGGGTCTCTTTTATAAGGGTACTAATTCCATAATCACCTCCCCCAAACCTGAGCTCCTAATCCTTGGGGGTTAGGATTTCAACGTATGCATTTTAGGGGGACACAAACATTTAGGCCATAGTACTGGGGGTTCTGAAAATAGTTTGAGGACCAAAAGGCCCAGAAAAGAGTGACATCTTGATAAACAGGATATATGTGCAGCTCTGGCCCATTCACATTTGACTTAAAGGAGGTCCAAGAAAGGGCAATTAAAATCTTTGAAGGGCTGGTTATAGAGTTCGAATAATAGGAATAGGAAATTTTAGGTTTGAAAGGCAAAGATTAAGAAAGAGCAAGAATTAAATCACATAATACTGTGAACAGATAAGATGCAAACTTGCTTATCAAATGTTGGAATCCTATGGTTGAAACTTTAATGACATGAAATTTAGTCAAAGAAATGCCTGAGCCTTGGTTTTTCTCTGTGTGATGGAGAGAATAGGGCTTAAATCACTGTTGTGATGAGGATGGAATGACCCATCAGGTGACAGTGCCTGACACATAGGAGGTACAGGCAAACTAAAGCAATCTGGAGTCCCCATGCAATTCATAATGACATGGTGTTGTCAGCACAGGGAATGTGGAGCCAGGAGACATGAGTGTGAGTCCAGGCTCCACTCTAATCTTCATTTTCCCCATCTCTAAAAGGCAATTAACAATAGCTACTCCACAGGGCTGTTATGAACATGAGATAAGCTCTTACCTTCAGTCAACAAGAATTTATTGAACACCTACTACTGACCAGACAGCAGGCTAGGTGCTGAGTAGGGATACAATGACGAATAAGAAAAAATTCTATCCTCACGGAGGTTAGAGTTTAGTGAGAGAGAATGATCACAGACAGTCACAAACCTGAATGATGCTTGGCATGAGATGGGTGGCATTGTGACAGTTCCAAGGGAGATCATGGGAGCAGGAGAGCTTTGAAAACTGTGATGCATCAAACTAATATTATGTAATAGTGCACTTGTCTTAGTTTCCTGTTGCTGCTGGAATAAATGACCACAAACATAGTGGCTTAAAAACAACACAAATCTATTATCTTACAATTCTGGAGGTCAGAAGCCCGAGATAAGTCTTGTGGGCTAAAATCAAAGGCTGCATTCCTTCTGGAATCTCAAGGGCATAATTGGTTTGTTATCTTTTCCAGCTTCTAGCGGCTGCCCACACTCCTTGTATCCTGGACCTGTTACTCTAACTTTTGCTGCCACTGTCATGACACCTTCTCTGACTCTGACCCTCCTGCCTTGTGATTCCATCGGGTTAGTACAGGATACTCTCCTCACCTCAAACCCCTTAACTTAATCACACCTGCAAAATCCCTTTTGCCACATTAAGTGACATAGTCACAAGTTCTAGCAATTGCCATGTGGACATCCTTGTGTGGCCATTATTCCGTGTACCACAGCACTCCCAGGTTATGTAGTAGGAAAGGGGCTACCCCTAGAAACCAGCAAGCAGAACTGGGCTTCCTTTGAACATCAGCTTGCTAGTCTGGGGCTGGGGGAAGGGAACAGGGTGGATATCTGAAGGCTGATTGCAGATATCCCCTCAGGAAACACTGTCATGTGGGAGACCCCCACAGTATCAACAAGGGAACACTAGGCAATGAGTGAGGGTACAGTCTGCTGCCACTCAGGAGCTTTGACACCTTGGGCAAGGATATTACTTCTCCAAGACCCAAACTCCATTTAAGCGAGTGGGGATAAACAGACTACCTGGAAGGGCTGGAGTGTGGTTTAATGAAAATATCACCCATGAAATCATCTAACACAGTGCCTGATCCTCAGCAAATGTCTATTTTTGGAATGCCTCCTAAATACGTCCCTCTCTCTTTCTCTGTCCTTTTTGCTGTGGCCACTGCCTTCTCCAGGCCTCTCAGGTACCTTCATTTCTTGCCTGTTATGCCTCATGCCTCTGCCTGGCAGCAGAGGTTGTGGTTAGGAGCAATAGTTTTGAAGCCCTGGAAAAGAGCCTGTATTAACTACAGAATCTGGAGCTAGTCTCTTAAGCTCTCTAAGCTTCAGTTTCCTCCTCTGTACAATGGGGATAAGAATGTCAATGGAACCAGGCTGCCGGGAGGATTAAGACAGATGATGAATGGAAAGGCTTAGCACAGTGTCTGGCACAAGATTAAGGGCAGATAAATGGTCGTGCTATTCTTCCCCAAAGGCCTGACCTCCTTTCAGCTTTGTTTTCTTCCACTTTCTTCATTTAGCAGCACTGGACAACTCACTTCTCTCTGAAGCCCGAGTTTGAACTTGTATATCTGAGAGTTATTGCTTATAAACAATTCCCTCTGCGATATTCTCGATGCGTTCTATGCTATTCATTCCCCAGGCTTCAGTTCTACTCTGCTTTCCAGCAGTTTATTCAACCTGTACTAGCCTTCTCAGGTACGGTTATGTATGCGGGCCTCTGCCTCAATACTGGACCTGAATTTCTTGAGGAAAGGTTTTTCCTGCGTAGTATGTTGGAAAAGTACTTCCTTCTCCTCACCGGCCTGAATTTCCTTATTTGGAATGAGTCCATTGGACTGGAATGGCCAAAGGAGCCCTTCCAGCTCTTAGATCTTAAATGCAAAGAACTTAATTAAGTCGCAAGGACCTACTAGATTACCTAGTTCACCCCTCTCTTTTTCCAGAAGGGGAAACTGAGTGTTATTTTTCCAGAAGGGGAAATGTCATGTAATCTCTCTGGTCTCCCGGGCAAGTGTTCCAGAGGGCACGCAGCCCTGTTTTCCTAACGGGGCAAGGGGGAACTCTCCGCGTCCTCAGGGCTCTAGGCGCCGGAAACACGTGTGTGCTCACCTACGTGTACACACGTGAGCACACCTACAGCAGCAGGGGGCGCTCGGGCCGGCAGGGGGCAGCACAGACCCGGCTTGCAATTACCCGGCGCAGCCCCGAGGGAGGAGGGCGTGCTGCAGTCCCGGCGGCGGCGGCGGCGGCGGCGGCTGGAGGTGCAGCCTCCCAGGTGGGAGGCGGGGGCTGCGGGCGCAGGAAAAGGCGCCTTGGGAGCGGGCGCTCGGCGGGGCCTCCTCGGCCCCGGGCGCGGCGCGGCGCGGCGAGTGGGAGCGAGTGTGCCAGGAGCACGCAGGCGCCCTGTTCCGGCTGGCCCTCGGCCGGCGCACGGCGCGGCAGCAGCCCGCCGCCCGCCCCCCGCGCCCCCCGCAGCCCCCGGGCCGCCCGCGGCCGGCCGTCGGGAACGGCCCCCGGGCAGCCAACGCAGGCCACCGGCCGGGGAGAGCGCGCGGCGGCGGCGGCGGCAGCGGGACGGCCCCGAGCGCGTCCTCCCGCCCGCTGCCACTCGCAGCTGGCGCTGGCCGGGCCGGCGCGCCCCGCAGGCGGCCGGAGCGCGGCCTCGGCCTCGGTCTCGGCGGGAGCTAGCCCCGGGCCGTAGCCCGCGGGAAGCGGCGCGGGCGGCCGCGGGCACTGACGGCGTCGCGGGGCGCTCCAGGGCGGCGGCGCAGCTGCAGCGGCGGCGGCGCAGGGGGCGGAGGCAGGGGGCGCCCCCAGCCAGGATGCTGCGGTTCCTGCGCCGGACCTTTGGCCGCCGCTCCATGCAGCGCTACGCGCGGGGCGCGGCGGGGCGCGGGGCCGCCGGGCTGGGGGACGAGCGCGACGGGGGGCTGCGGGGAGGCCCGGCTGCCAGCGCCGCCGCCTCCTCTGCGCTTCCCGCCGCGCCCGGGGGCAGCGTGTTCCCCCCCGGCGGCGGGCCCCTGCTCACGGGCGGCGCGGCCGTGCACATCTCCGCCGCCGGCGCCGCCAAGGCCACCCTCTACTGCCGCGTCTTCCTGCTCGACGGGACTGAAGTGAGCGTGGACCTGCCGGTGAGTGACAGGGCTGGGCTGGAGCACTGGCTCCCGGAGCCCCTTGGGGCAGCACCCCCTAGCCCAGTGCTTCCCCCTGGGGCGCTCCTCTTGCGTTTCCCCGGGATCCCCTCCCCCATCTCCTTCTCCGAGCACTCATTAACCCTGCTCCCTCTCGGGCCACTCCGTCCCAGTCTCTTCCACGGCCCCACCTTTGGCCCGCGCCCCCTCCTTGGCACATTGCGCCTTCTCTGGCGTCCACCTCGTCCTTTGGGCTTCACCCCCTCCCCAGTGCACGCAGTCCCCCATCCCGAGTCCCCGCCCCTTGGCGCGGGTGGGCAGTGTTCCCAGCCGGTATTCCGTTTCTGTCCCTCAGGTTCCAGTAGGGGTCTTCCTGATGCTGGATTATTGAGAAGAAAATCTCAAAGCAATGTAGTTCTCCCGGGGCGGGGGTTGTCCTCAGGGGTTCTCCTGGGGTGTCCAGCTTGCCCCCCATAAACTCGCCATTGGGCCTTGGCGAGATGGTGGAGAGGAGAAGCCCCTTGCCTGCTGCCCAGCAGGTGCCCCAAGCTTGGCAGGGGGTTGGACCATTTCTGCTTTCTGCTGACCCCCTACTGCCATCCTAGAGAGCCCCTCTGGCCGGCAGCCTAGCTTGAGGTTGGGCGACTTGGGAGCTAACTCTAGAATCTCTTGGACCTGGCCAACTTTGTGCTGGCAGAGCCCTAGCTGGGGCGCCAGGAGTCGACCCCAGGGTGCCCGCCGGGCCTGGCTCGCGGGACTCCCCCCACCCCCGGCAATGTGCGTGGGGCTGGTGTGGTGTCCCAGGGCGGCAGCGCCCGCGCCGGGGCCTGGGTCCTGGCCTCCTGGCGACCCGCCCACAGGTGGTTGCACCCCCGCCCCGCTCCAGCCCAGCCGAGCACTAGGCCAGAGCTGCTGTCCCCTGCAGGCCGAAGGGGCCAGATCAGACCAAATCAAACCCACATATTAACCGGGTGCCCACTGTGCACCAGGCGCTGTGGCAGACTGTGCCTTCGGGAATCTTTGGGTGTGACTGAGGACATAGCAGTAATTGAGCTTTGGATAATGTTACAGATCATCCAGAGGATGTGAAGGGAAGAAGTAACACACCCAGACTCCAAAGGAAGCATGTAGGCCTTTTTGGGTGGGAGAAATTCCTTAGACTTCATGATGGAACTAGGAACATGTGAAGGGTCTCAGATGGGAAAATCAGAGCCTGGCTGGCCTGGAGTTTAACGCTTCCCTGTGTAGGTTTAATTTTGGGACAGTTTCAATTTATGGCAATTTTATTTTTGTTCCTTGTGCTCGCTATAGGATATCATTTTGTTATGAAAATACCCTTTTGGGGCCTTTTTATTTATGGAAAAGGAGGCAACATTATGGTGCTTAGAGCTGTTGTCTTTAAACTAGCATTAAAATGTTATTGCTCCCCAAGAGCGAGGCTCTCCAGCTCTTACTCAGCTGGGAGAGGAGGCCTGAAGAGCCTGGGAGGGGAGGGGAGCAGGCAGCCTCTGGAGTGGGCAGCTTGTGTTTGGAGAGGATGTGGCGTAGTTTGCATCTCGGATCTGGGAAGGGAATGCTAGCCTTGGGAACTTTGACAGTGCTGCTTGCCGGTCGTTTTCTCAGTCTGTTCCCGGGGATGATTTGTTTATAAAATGCATTGCTTCTGCCAGGTTTGTGCCACAGGCGTAAGTGGTGTGCATGGTAAACAGACCCAAACAGGTACACAAATGAACAGATCGGCACAGGCATGCTGACTTACTGCAGCTGGTAGAGCCCTCATTGTGCGTGGTTGGGAAGGGGGCATTCCATCCTTTATAAGGTTTCTTCACTTTATGAAAGGCTACTTGACAAAATAATTCGCCTGTCCCAGGTTTTCTTGTGATGGCAGATTTCTCGATGCCTTTAAGATGTGATTTCATGAACCCCAAATTTTATTCATACACACACGCATATGTACACGCACCCTGTTCAAAGGCAAATAAAAAGCAAATGCTGGCTTGTGTCACGTGAGCTCTCAGGGAGGAGAGATGAAGAAAAATCACCAGTGAGCATGGCTCATCGATTTAAGGATTTATTAGATATTAGGACTGCACCACGGAGTCTTCTACACTCATCTGTTAGTTCCTGCAATTAATTCTCAGAGTTACAAGGTTAGCACCAGGCGGCTAGCTCCCCAGTGAATTTGTAGCATTTGTGGGTCCTCAGACCCACTTCACTGGACTCACTTTTTATGCTGTCCTTTTTGGCATTTGGCCCCAGTTGTCATTATTCTCTTCTGTGTTCCTGGGCTCTGGGGTTGCCTTGCTGCTTGTGGCAAGATAGGATTTACCTTTGACCGCGATACCCCTAAGCTGGCTTCTCTGTCGCCGTTCACTTCCATGGCCACTGAGGGACGTTGCCAGGCTAACTGTGGCTCCTTTGTAATTAGAACCCTCTGGTGGCATTAGCCTCCAGAATTCCTTTGTCAGCCTACTAAAAGTGGTTATGTGCTGCCATAAACCTTTTTATTAGCCCTAGTCAGGGCACTTGTGTTCAGAAGTTGCCTCAAACACAGTAACACCCTCAGTATGACCGTGCCGTGGCATCTCAGTTCAGTCAACATTTATTGGGCGTCTCCAATGTGCCAAGTGTTGTGCTGGGGGCACAAAGGTGAAAGAGACGTGTCCTGGAGGCTCTTGGGAAACACAGGTGGAAACACATGTTTTTTGTTCTGAGCGTTCGTTGCTAAGTGATATATGACAGGCACGCCCAAACAGGGTGCTGGCATAGGATCGGGGAATTGGGTGGGCTTCCTGGAGACATTGACACTTGAAATTACAGGATCTCAATCCAGTGTCCCTTGTGCAGTGTCCCTTGGCAAAACCATGGCCCAATTGTTGTGTGTGTGTGTGTGTGTGTGTGTCTCTCTAAAGGAAGAAGTGACTGTAATTGTCTTCTCTGACAGGAGCCCCTGAAGGGAGCCGCCTTCTCTGGCCGTTGGTCGAGTTGCCTGGCACCCCTATATGTTCTTAACCTTGGCTATGGATAGTCAATAGTTTCTTAATCTTTGATAAAGTATGAACGAAGGGATCTTTTTTCAAAAATCCAGAGTCTAAAGTGGGCTTGCCATAGAAACTCAGCGTCCAGGTGCGTCCTTTGCTCACCTTACCAACCAGAGTGCCACCCTGAGCCACTCCTCTCTAGAAACCCTGGCCCTGCTTGGGACAGCACCTCCCTCTCCTTAGCCCAGCTCTGCCCAGCCCAGTTGTGGTTTGGTCAGAGCTGGGCAGGACTCCCTCCCTCCCTTCCTTGGCCTGCCCTAGACACTTTCCTTCTATTAATGCAGCTGAAGATCCCATTAGTGTGCTTGGCAGCGGCACCCACTGTTGACTCATATTAGCTCTCTGTTGACTAAATCCCTGGCATCGCTCTTGCTCGTGCGCTCAGCCCCGCCTCCCGTTGCCCTGTGTGCACAGCCTCCCCGCAGCTCGGTGTAGAAAGCTGTTAGGTTGTGTGCCTGGCTGGTTAGCAATCCCGCCATGCCTTGGAGGGGATGGTTCGTTGGCTAGTGTTGCCTTTGGTGCAGTTGCTTTCCCTGCATGTAGAACTCAACACTGACTCATGGTGGTAGTGCACACACGGAGGATTTCGGAGTTAGAGCTACGTTTGTCTTGCAGCCTGGCTGTGCAGCTCGGAACAACTTCAGCTCTCTGAGCATTGATTTCCTTCCTGGTCTTTAAAACCTGGGATGTTGGGAGGATTCAATGATGGGTAGGATGTAAAAAGCCTTAATAAACAGCAGGGTGCTGAAGGGTTGCTAGTAGGCTGTAGTTGTATAAACCTCTCAGTCCTCCGCTGTGGACTCTGGAAAGGATTTGAAGAAATTTCTAGTAATGACATTAAAAAAAAAAAAGCCATGCCAGGCAGACTAACCATTGCCTGGCTCTTCTGTAGTGGAAATTGGAAGTTGAATGTAGTATGAGAGATGCTTTTTAAAAGTTTCACTTGAGGTGAGCAAAGAACTCCCCACCTCCACGCCCCCCCCCCCCCAAAGAAAAACGCCAGACAAATGCAGGTTCTTAGAATTTCAGGACTGAAACCTCTGATCTGACAGAACAGACATGATACAACATAAAGATCATAAGCCGGATTTGGGAGTTGAAAGGGACCCAGGACAGCACCTATCCCACCCATTATACATTTAGGGGAAACCGAGGCCTACGGATATACCTGACTTACTTCTGTCACTCAGTGAAAGAGTGGGCTCGGGCTACTTTAGGAACCTGGTTGTCTAGCTTTTGAAGGTGTGGCATGTGGGGTCAGCGGTGGGAGAGAAGACTGACCCCTCGTCCTTACACAGGATCGTGGAAGCCGGGTGGCGTATGTTCCTGGCAGTTGGAAATAGGACAGATTTTCCTGAACAGTAGGAAACTCTAGCATGATGATTCAGTGTACACAAAGTTCATCAGGGATTTTTTTTTTTTCCTCCAATTAAAATCCCTGGAGCCCACCCCCAGAATTTCTGATTCAGTAGTTCAGGAAGCTGGACTTTTATCAAGTATTCAGGTGGTTCTGGTAAAGGTCTGGCAGTCTTTGAGCTGGGGGTGGGCCTGTGCCTTAGGGAGCCCATTTTTGCCACAGTGGAGTAGAGGCTGGCTGGGAGGAGGGACTGCAGGCCAGTTATGCTGTGGCGGTAGGCCCCAGGGAAGGGGCCGTGAGCTGGCTAGAAGGGGCAATGGCACAGCCATTCACAGGTGGAGTTAAGTGAGTGTCGGGGGAGGGGAAGGCGAAGGCTTGGCAGGCAGGGAAGAAATGAAGGGCCATACAGGACACCCCAGGAGGCCTGAGAAGGCAGCCCCCGCCCAGGGATGTGGCCGCTGTGGGCACACTGCCTTAGCCCAGGCCTCTGGGTGGCTTGCTTTTTCTGCCCTCACAGGTAGTATTGGCTAAAGGTGGCTACCCCACCCCTCCCCCTCTCAGGCCACAACTGAGGCTATGGGGAGCCTTGGATATCCCCGTGGGTCATGAGTTTGTGTTATTTTTGGAAATACCTTTGTTTTAAAAGGAGGGCTGAGGTTGGGTCGGGGAAGAGGTGGATGAACACCCTTCCCAAAGCAGATACGATGATATAGGCGAGATCTCTAACTCTGGTTCCAGATTTGCTGGATTGTCAGAGTTAATTGCGGGGGGATGGGGGGTGGGGCGGGCTGCAGGTGGTGGAGGGGTCTGCCCAGCCTCTCCAGTGCCAGTAACATGACCCTATGCTGGTACAGGGCTCCGAACAAATATTAACTTGCTAAGCACTTTCACGTGCGTAATCTCACTGAATTCTGTCCCAAGTACACTGCAGTGGATGAAGGCACAGGTCTGTTTAGTTTTGGAATAGCAGAAGGTCGGTGGGGGTGGGGCCTTCCCTGAAATTCTTGCGTGGGGACTTAGAAAAAATCCAGCCCGGCAACCGCAGAAATCCTCCGCCTACAATTTGTCCTCAAAACATGTGTTCCATCCTTGCCCACTGCTCGACTCCCTTTGCCTGGCTGGAGGTGGGTTTCTCCGCCTGCCTCTCTGCCCAGCCTGGAGCCTTCTCTTCCACGGGAGCCTGCTGTCTGCAGGCAGGGTCAGCTGCTGATTCATCTGGGTGTTTTTTCCCAGGTTGCCTCCCTCCCCCACTTTCATTTCACGTTTAGAACAATTTCATGGCAGACCGATTAGAAAATACAGAGAAGCAAGAGAAGTTAAAACAGCATCTCAGATTTCATCAGCGATAACCACTGTAGATATTGGGGTGTGCATCTGTGCTTTTTCCTTTCATATTTAGGTGTAAATATGTATTTAAAATGATGGACTTGTATGGGTTGATGGAAGCCTCTCCTCACCATCTTAGTACAGTCGAATAGGGACTGTAGACCCTGAGTTTGTATCTCTTTAACATGAGGCCCTTGGCCTGCCTCTCTTTGCATTTCCTGGGACCCTTAGCTGGGGTGGGAGGCCGCCCAGTGCTGGTTAGCCATCTGAGCTGTCTGCCACCTGTTGCCCTGCCTGGGTGAGAAGCAAACTGCCCAATCCTCTGAGCCCCCTCCCCGGATCACTTCTCTTGCTGGGTTAAAGGTCTCGTGGATGTGACCTCAGAGGCCCCTTGCATCCAGGAGCATGTACTCCGGGGTGGTTGTGATTCTCTTGCCTTCCCGAGGAAACCCATGATGCTGCCACCTGCCAGAGCTGATCCGACAGAGGGGTGCTCTAGCTGTCGGCATCCCTGGTGTGCCCCCCCTGCCCTGATCCCCCAAATCTCCTTCTGCAGCCTCCATGGCTTCTCTCTAGAGCTGGGTTTATTTACTAGTCCCACTTGGTTTTAATTTCGGGTCTATTTAAAATTGTTTTCCAAAATGTTTTTGCTCACAGTATATTTTCTTTAGTCAGCAAAGGCTTATTGAGCCCTTACACGGCATTAAGCACTGGGGATGGGTATAGGAGGAGAAGACAGTTTCTTGAGCCCCTAGTCTAGAAGGGCAGACAGAGTAAGCAGATAGTCGTAACCCAACGTGAGCTAGTGCTGGGGGTGAGTAGCTGAACTGTGGGCTGGAGTTGGAGAAGGTTTGATGCCCAAAGTGACATTGGAGTGGTCCCAAAGGATGTGTAGGAGTTCAGCTGTTAGATTTTGTTGGACAGTATTTGGGCAGAGGCAATAGCAGGTGCAAACTCATAGAGGAAGGGATCCAGAAAACCCCACTCCCTGGGCTCTGGGCTGCTCGGGGCAGGGAAGGGTTGTGAGCTCTGCTGTGTCCCTGGATCTTAAAAGGAGTAAATGAGGACCTTTTAAAGTGCAGATGAGCCTAATAATAAAGGCCAACTTATGTGATTGTCATATTGAATCCTCACAAAAACAGTGTTGATGGTTATCGCTGATTTATAGAGGAGAGAATCAAGGCTTAGCAGACAGGTTATGAAGCTTGCCCAAGGTCACATAGCTAGAGAAGGCAGCCTAGCTTCAAGCTCAGTCTGGCTGGAGGTCTGTGGTCTAAGAAGGTCTCTGACAGCATGACTAGGCGTCGTCAGGGGGCGGGTCTGAGACTGCACCAGAGGTTCTGAGGTGGATGGGGGCCCCTGAGCCTCAGAAGGGTTTCCTCCTTTGCAGGCCACTGGGGATTTCGAGATCAGATTTAGGTTTTTAGACTCCTTGAATGTAGTTCCACCTGGGTGCATTCCTGTTTGATGGCTGTAATTCTATAATTTTCAACACTCAGGTCAGAAGTAGGCTACATTTTTAGAAAGTATTTAATAGAACAACATTAAAATTATCTCAAAGAAAAGCATTTTACATATTCCCATCCTGCTGCATAGCAACTGGTTGGTTTCACTTTGTTCCTTTCGGTCTTCATGGTTTTGTGTACATGTTTATAAACATGGCCTATATCCTTATTTCAAATTTTTTCCCTCCCCATGCAAGCTTCCTGACAGGCTTCTAAGCAGTTTGGTGCTCTCTTTTGTGCTCATTCTGGATTACTTAAAGTCAGCCCTCATTCTGTGTGTGTGTGTGGTGTATGGTGAGTAACACCAGGCTCTCCAGGTTGGAGGTTGATATGCAGAGCACCTTGTCTCTTACCTGTTAGGCAACGCTACCTCCCAGGCTCACAGAATCTGTGTTGCTTCCTGGGAAGGTGCACGTTATCATCCCTTTACAAATGGTCTCAGAGAGCAGATGGCCTCAGGCCACTCAGCTAGTAAGTGTGGTGGAGCCAGATCGAATTTAGGTTTCCTGACTCATTTTCCAGTGCTCTTCCCTCAGCCCCTGCTGTGCACACCCAGCCTTCCTGTGTTAAATATGTGTTCCCTTAGAACTCCCTGGGAAGGTCAGAACTTCATGCAATAAAACCCCCTGTCTCTCCTGAGCCACTTTGCCTTTCAGGATCTCTGGCATTTGGGTTCTGTCTACCATTCTCAGCAATTTTTTTGCAGGTTCTTTCCCCCAAAGTCATAGCTGGCTGAGTGCCTAGCATTTTCTTCTGGAAGCCAAGAACTGAAAGATGATACCTCAGGGGTCCTGTCCTACCTGTGGGATCATCTGGTGCTTCCTTGTTAGCCAGCATCAAGCTCAGTCCCAGGGGTGGAATTGTCCACACTGCAGGCCTAGCTGTGGGGATGCCAACTGCCTGGTTTGGCGAGTGCCTGCGGAGTTGACATCCCTCAGCTCTGTGGTGTCTTTTCCCTGCCTATTTTGTGATCTGAATGCTGTTGTCTGTATCATTTAAGGTAGGCCTGACAGTGCCTTTCCTTCATCCTGTCTGCTAGTACCCTACATTATGAATTTTAAAAAAAAATCATGTTATAACATAAGCAACAGAAAACTTTCCATCCTAACCTTTTTTTTTTTTTTTTTTTTGAGACAGAGTCTCACTGTGTTGCCCGAGCTAGAGTGCCGTGGCATCATCCTAGCTCACAGCAACCTCAAACTCCTGGGCTCAAGCAATCCTTCTGTCTCAGCCTCCCGAGTAGCTGGGACTACAGGCACGCGCCACCATCCCCGGCTAATTTTTTCTATGTATTTTTAGTTGTCCAATTCATTTCTTTCTATTTTTAGTAGAGACGGGGTCTCGCTCTTGCTCAGGCTGGTTTTGAACTCCTGAGCTCAAACAATCCAGAGTGCTGGGATTACAGGCATGAGCCACTGCGCCCGGCCCATCCTAACCATTTTTAAGTGTACAGTTCAGTGGCATTAAGTAGATTCACATTGTGCAGCCATCACAACCATCCATCCCAAACGGAGACTATCCCCATTGAACGGTAACTCCCCATTTCCCCTCCCCCAGCCCCTGGCAACCAGCATTCTACTTTATTGTCTCTATGAATTTGACGACTCTAGGTACCTCATGTAAGTGGAATCACACAATGTTTGTCCGTCTGCGTCTGGCTTATTTCCCTTAGCGTAATGCCTGCAAGATTCATCCATGTTGAAGCGTGTGTCACAGCTTCATTCCATCCATTCCGGGTAGAGGCACTAAAACTAAAAAAGCACTTCATTCCTCTTTAAGGCTGAATAACGTTCCATTGCAAGTATATACTACATACTGTTTGTCCATTCATCCGAGTTGTGGGTTTTTACGCAGGTCTGAACCTTCTTTACTCAGTCCTGCCTGTTCATTTGTGGTATTGCCATTGGAGACCTGTTTGTCCCCAGCCCTCACCTCGTGGTTTTATTCTTGGAATTCTGGCACCTTTTCTCTGGGACTCTCCTGCTCTGTTCTGACCACCCTCCAAGGCTATCTGGTCTTAGTTTGGGGGTATGTGGCAGGCACGTTCCTTTCTCCCCCTTATATTTTTGTCTGAGTTGCTCACTGTTGGTGAGTCCTCTGTCCACATTTCTTAAAGTTTTTAATAATGAACTATAAATACTAAAGACTCTCTATAACATGAATAGTTTAAAAAAAAAAAATAACAATGCAATGAACATCCTTGTACCCACCACCCAGCTTAAGAACAAAGACCATTGCCCCTGCTGTTCAAGTCCCCAAATGCCCCTCTCCGATCACATTCCCTCCCTCCCCCCTGAAGTTTGTCTTTCATCCCTTCCTTGCTCATGTTAGTTTTGCATGTTTGTGAACTTTACATAAACGGATTTTCCATTCAATATAGTGTCTGTGAGATTCATCCAGGTCCATGAGATAACTGTAGTTCTTACTGCTCTGTAGTTATTCTGCTGCATGAATATACATTGTCTGTGGACATTTGGGGTATTTTTAGTTTGGAGCTATTAGAAAAAAATACTGCTTTGAACCTGCGGGAACTGATCTCCTGGTGCACATGTGCAAGCAAGCATCTCTCCCGGGTCTGTACCTGGGAGGAAGAGTGGGCAGGGCCTTTGAAGATCATGCAAAATTGTTTCCCAGAGTCCCTGCAGCACATAAAAACTTTCCCTAATCCATTTTTCTCCAGTACTTGGCATTGTGCAGCTTTTTTGTTTGATTTTACCAGGCTGGTGGGAGTTAGCAGGAACTCTTTGTGATCCTCACTTTTCCCCAATTATTGATGGGGATGAGTGTCTTTCATATGTTGATTAGCCATCTGTAGTTCCTCCTGAAATGCTTTGTTTTATGATTTTCGCCTGTTTTGGGGTAGAGCTGCATTTTCTCATTGTATCGAGCTCATTTGCCGCTGGTCTGTATGCGAGTGTGTCCCATATCCCCTTCACTGTAAGCGCCTAAGCTGCAGACTTCCCTCGCTGGCCTTTCCTCACTAAGCAGGTATTAATGTTTTGACTTCACTTTCACCATGAATGAGCTGAGGTCAGCTGCTGCTGGTGGCGTTGGTGAGCAACTGCAGGATCTATAGTATTCAATTCTGCCCACTCTTTTTAATGTTTTTATCATGGAAATTTCTAAACATATTCAAAAGTAGGGAGAACTGTATAATGGGCCCTAAGTACTTACCAAACAGCTTCAGCCACTCTCCTTTCATTTATACCCTCATCACTGCCCTTTCCTGATTATTTTAAAACAAATTCTAAACATGTAATTTCAAACATGTACTTTAGTATGTATCTCTGAAATATAAGGACTATGTTTTTGAAAAATAGAGCCAGGTGCAGTGGCTCATGCTATACTCCCAGCTACTGAGGCAGGAGTATCACTTGAGCCCAGGAGTTCAAAGCCAGCCTGGGCAACAAAGCGAGACCTTGTCTAAAAAAATGTGTGTGTGTGTGTGTGTGTGTGTGTGTGTAGTCATAATACTGTTCAAACATCTGAAAGTGATTAACAATTACTTTTTAATACCAGATATGTAGTCAGTGTTCAAATTTTCTCTTTGGTTTTCAGCAAGGTCCTTTCATTGTATTCGGTTGATGTTCTATCTAAGACTCTTAATCTAGAACTACCTTTGCCCCCTCCCCCGCTTCGGGCCATTTATCTGTTGAAGAAGCTGGGCTATTTGTCCCGTATAGTTTGCTACTTTCTGGATTTTGTTGATTGCATCCTCAACATTTGGTTATCCCTGAGGTACATTTCGTACAAGGAACTGGCCTTATTTGAAGCATCTGAATCAGGGCACACAGATTAGTAAGACAGGCTTCTTGTCCTCAGGAAGGCTGAGTGGGGATAAGTAATTACACCTGATGTGAAAAGTGCTGCAGAGTACTTTAAACAAGCTCAGAGGAAGGCTGAAGGTGTGGGGTGGGGGAGTGGAAGGGGAGAGTTAACTCTAGGGTGAGCAACTGGGAAAATATCAGAGAGAAAGCTTTGGGTCTGAGGACAAGTTGGAGAACAGCCTTTCTGATGGCTGGAACAGCATATGCAAAGGCACTGAGGCTTGAAATAACAGATTCCTGCTCCTTGCTCAGCCCTTGCCAGTTTCCAACCATCCTCCTCATTTTCCAATGGACATTACTTTGAAGAGGTCCAAATTCCTCTTTGTCTTTGGAAAGTTTTCAGTAGATTTGATGAAAGAATATCTTTTTACCCCCTGTGTCCACCTTCTGTTTATCAGCTCCTTGACACTGGTTTCCAGTGTCTTACTTGACCTTGGATTCTTTTTTTCTCCAGCTCATTCCCATTTGGGTCCCTTTACACTCTTTTGGAGGCCCTCGGTGAGCCCTCTCCATCTCTCCTGGTTAGAGCACCAGCAGATATTTTAGGGAAGGCAAAATCCATGAATACTTCAGAGAGAAGGAACTGGGCTGAATGTGGGACTGCTGGAACCACTGGGTTTTACCCCTAAGGAAGCCCATGGAGACCACATGGTCCAAAGCCTTGTTCTTGGGGTTGTGGGGGGAGGCCTTTCCTGTCTGCCTTGGCATGTTCACAGCTGCTCTTTCCAGCCTCTAGCGCTCACCTGTGGCAAATGCAGAGTAATTAGTTTGTAATAAGTGCGGTTTCTTGCACGCAGCCCTCCCAGCACCTACGAGTGACACCCGGCAGGCCTCTTGGCCTCTCTGAGGCTCTGACACCTCTTCTGAAAGTGAGCTGGGGTTCTGTTGCTCTCCGCCTATGAGGCGGTGCAGGCTCCATCCAGGGAACTATAAGGGCTTACAAGGAACTGCTGTGCACTCTCGACAGCCACTTCCATGGCATTTCACTGACCGTAGTCCCTTTATTACTCCTGCTTGCTGGGCCCAACACCCCAGGCCCCAGCCACCTGCTCAGTCAGTTGCAGTCTATATTGGGTGTCATCAGCGCCGCTTTGATGGTAGCAGGAGTGGCTGTTCAGAGTCCGGGGAGGGGCCCAGACTGGCTTGGAACTGGCCCAGCTCATGTGCACAGGCCAGCAGTGGCAGATCCAGTGGATGCTCAAGGGTGAAAACCGAGGGAGGAGGTCTTGGATTTGGAATATTTCAAAATGGTAAAGTGGGGAATTTAAGGTTGGAAGCATTTGTTTGTTGAGAATACCCAAGTATTCTAGAGCTATGGGATTTATTTAGCTTTATTCTAAAAGCTGCAGAGAAGTTCCTCTTCATTAAAGAGGCTCCTGAAGAAAAATGCAAAAATTGCATGGTGTCTCTTAAAAGAATAAGAAGGATTGCATGTACTAGAATTTCTAGAACATGCCATTTATCATATTAACTCACTTCAGGGAATGAGCCCTTCCACATATGTGAGTTTTCCAGATAGCTACATTTTATTCCATTTACTGACAAGACCTATTTTATTTCAGCATTTATTTATTGAGATGGGGAGAAAAACCTAGAGCATGGAGTATACGTAAGGCCCCGTGTGAGCAATCTGAAATGGCCGAAGCGTGTGCATTACTCATAAGGAGCTCATTTAGGGTGGAGTGTGGAGTTGCTCTTGAATCATACTGCGTCACCTCTGCCCTTGGTAGCCCTGGGTCGGCATGCTGAGTGCCCGTTCCTCTCCTGCTCTGCAGGACTCCAGTGCTTCACTCAGAAGGCATGAAGGTTAAAGGACCCCCATGCCCACCCCAGGCAGTCGCAGGCTTCCACATCACCTGGCTTCTTGGGTCCGCTTTGTATAGTGTTCCAGCCTTCAAAGCATCATCGCTTTACTTTCTGGCTTTTCTGGGGCTGAGTAATGAGCTGCAACAGTGGTTTTCAACATTTACTCCATGCTAAAATCTTCTGGGAAGCTTTTCCAAGTCTAATTTCTAGGGTGCACCCCAGACTACTGCCATCAGGACTGCTGGGCTTGGGAGATGGGGCCCCGTCATCAGAATGTTTTAACTCCCAAGGCGATTCCAAGGTTCAGCCAAGTTTGTGAACCAGTGTTTCAGTGGGACACATCCCTTACATTTGTGTAGTGTTTTAGGTTTAGATCAAGCTGTGACCTTTCGTAGTTTATAGCACCCTTATAGCACCACTTTGAGAGAATTGTGGGTGTTCCAATTTTATAGAGACATCAGCAGTAAGATTTTGACCCAATATCCCACTGCTAGTAAATGACACAACTAAACTTGAAACCATTTTCAGGCTCGAAGGCCACTTCTCCGCAGTGTTTCTCCATGGCTGTCACCCTAGTGGTTCTCTGGTGGCTCTCCAGCCCTCACCCTTCATGTCTCACCTGCGTACCTTTGTGCTGCCTTCTTATAGGCTGGTTCTTATCCCTTAAGGGCTTAGCCATCTTTCAGGGCCCATCTCAGATGCTGCCACATTTATGAAGCTTGTCCTCCCCCCCACCCCTCCCATAGAACATTCCCTCTCCTGCCTGGGAGCTTGTAGGGTGCCTTGGGTGAGACCTCCATGTTTCATGTTATGGTAGTTCTTTATGTGGTAATTTAAACAATAGATAACATTATTGACCTTGTTTTTGGCAAGTGATTTTTTTTTTTTTTTTTTGAGACAGAGTCTCACTTTGTTGCCCTGAGTTCAGTGGTGTCATCGTAGCTCACAGCAACCTCAAACTTCTGGGCTCAAGCGAGCCTGCAGCCTCAGCCTCCCGAGTAGCTGGGACGACAGGTGCCACCATCATGCCCAGCTAATTTTTTCTATTTTTAGTAGACATGGGTCTTGCTCTTGCTGAGGCTGGTCTTAAACTCCTGAGCTCGAGCAATCCTCCCTCCTGAGCCTCCCTAGGATTATAGGCCATGAGCCACCACGCTGGCCCGCCTTTTTTCTAAGTATGGAGAAAAAAGTTTTTTTCAACGAAAATGTGATGGTACTGTGTACACTCTTTTCCTTTTTTTTTTTTTTTAAGTGGTAATAAAACTTGACCTTAATCTTTATACTGCACTGCCTCTTGTATTTGAAGAAAAGCTTAGGGAGATCTGGTCCTTACTATGGGAGAGTGAATTCTTATCTTTGCAGCCAGGGAGTCAGCTGCACCCTCACACAGAAGGATCCAGAATGGCCGTGGTGCGCGAAGGCACATTACAGGGCATTTATGGCTCATAATAGAGCTGAGATTGGCCAACAGGTTCTAAGGTCCTGCTGAGAATGTTGGACTTTTGTGTGTGTTCCCAGTTCTCGTGATAATGCCCGGAGGTCAGCAGAGCAGGTGCTGTCCTTCCTGTCTGGCTGAGGAAGTACCTGTTAAGAGCTGAATCTTGCTCTCCCCACCCCCGCTTCTTCCCCATATGCGTGTGCTGAAGTCTTCACCCCCAGTACCTCAAACTTGACTGTATTTGGGGCTAGGGTCTTTAAAGATGGAATTGAGTTAAAATGAAGTCATTAGGGTGGACCCTGATCCAGTATGACTGGTGTCTTTGTAAGAAGGACACAGACATGTACAGAGGGACGGCCATCCGCAGGAGAGAGGCCTCAGAGGGAACCAGCCCTGCCACACCTCGATCTTTGACTTCCAGCCTCCAGGATCGTGAGAAAATATATTTCTGTCGTCTAAGCCACCCAGCCTGTGGTACTTGGTTATAGCAGCCCTAGCAAACTGATACAGTAGCCAAGATCCAGAAAATGGTATTGATATTTGTTCTTTTGATTCTTTCTAGCCCTTTGCCTCTCATGAAGCTTCCCAGATAACCGCGATACTACGCAGAACGGTTCGGGCGCCGTGATAGCCAGCGAAATGAAGCCATGTGGGGGTTCTTTGGAAGTAGAAGTGGATTTTGACTGGGATGGCTTTGGGGGAGGTGATGTTGGGCTGATTTCGACCCTGGGGATAGTTGGCAGTCCGGGTGGAAGAACACACGGAGGGCACGTTTGGAAAGCAGAGGAGTTTGTGGGATGCGGGAGCAGTGGAGGTGGGAAGGAAGGCTGAGACCGTTGCACGTGTTTGAGCAGTGGAGTGCTGTGCTTGGAGTGTTGGCTCTGCACGGTGCTCGAAGGTGGGCAGTCACATTAGGGGGTGGTCGGCCGTATTGTGGGGCTGAATTAGGGTGGTGCTGGGCGTGGATTAGAAGGGCAATGCAGTGGAGTTTGAGGACTTGGAACCCAGTGGATTTGGTGATTGGCTCTGTGGGTGGGATTGATGAAGAGTTGAGGCGTGGCCCCCTGTTTTGTGCATGGCAGGTTGGTGAGGTTGAGAACCCCGGGGTGGAGCGGCCATAGGGAAGAGCCCTCGTAGTACTGTGTACTCACTGGATCCTTGCTTTTGTAAAGTTTGCAAATATAAGCTGTTTTTGTATTTTCTTTATTTACTAGGACCCCCAAAAGGTGTAAACTTTAAGGTGCCACAAAACCTGGATAAATTCCTGGGCATATTTTATTTTATTTATTTATTTGTTTATTTTTTAAGAGACGGGATTTCGCCATGTTGCCACTGGAGTACAGCTATTCACAGGCAGTCCTGCTACTGATCAGCAAGGGAGTTTTGACCTCTGGTTCCGACCTGCGCCAGTTCACCCCTCTTTAGGCAACCTGGTGGTCCCTCACTCCTGGGAGGTCACACGCTATTGATACCGAACTTAGTGCAGACACCCAATCAGCATAGCGCACTACAGCTCAGAGCTCAGAGCTCTTGGGCTCAAGCGATCCTCCTGCCACAGCCTCCGCAGTAACTGGGGCTAAAGACATGCCACTCCGCCCCCCAGCCTGGTTGTGTTTTAGATGGGGACAGCATGAGGGGCCAGCGAGTCAGATACCAGAAGACTTTTGGTAAGGGTTTGCATGGGGCTCATGTCTGACAGGCTGGCGTAGGAGACTGAGGCAGACAGTAGCATAGCTGGCATTTGTAGGACACTTGTTCTCGGGCAGGCTCTGGGCTGGCCGCTGTGCGTGGATTCTCAGTGTGCAGAGCCCCTGAGCACAGTTGCTGGTGTTGCTGCCACCAGGCAGTCCAGGTGAGAAAAGGAAGGCAGCGTGGGCTCTCAGCCAGTCTGCTCTGTTGCCTAAAATCTGGGGGGAGGGGGTGTAGATATTTTCAAGGGGGAGGGAATAACAAAAGGACAGGCATTTATTGAGTGCCTGCTGTATACACAGAACCAAGCCAGGCACCA
Source organism: Indri indri (assembly GCA_004363605.1). Taxonomy (NCBI): domain Eukaryota; kingdom Metazoa; phylum Chordata; class Mammalia; order Primates; family Indriidae; genus Indri; species Indri indri. The sequence continues at coordinate 414 of RJWJ010016670.1, read as the reverse complement.
GGGAAGTATAACACTAAGCCAGAGATGCATCTCTTTCCCCAAGTAACCGATAGTTGAGTGGGAATGTCTCTCTCAGTTTTTCAGAGAACTCTACAGTTTTTATATGCTTATACCCAGTTTTCTTGCTCAAGGGGAAGAGCCAGGATTGGAAACCAAAAATTAGTAGTCTACCTTGCTTCTCTGCAGATGCTAAAAATCTGCTCTTGTTGATTAGAGCTCTGGGATAGTTGCATTGCTGCACATTTTAGGTGCAGAAACTGGTATCTGTAACATGGGACCATGGGAAGACAGCAGGACTTGAGTAATTCATTGAAAATCATGGCTCTGAATCCTAGTTGGGGTTATTTTTGTCTGAAATATTTATCTCAATGCTTTATAACTTATCCACATACGATGGCACAGGAAGGATGTAGA
>RJWJ010016669.1:0-34147 GCA_004363605.1 Indri indri | reverse complement strand
ATAGAGCAATTAGATGCCTCGCTCTTCTCACTCCCGCTACATGTCCTTAAGCATTCAGTTAAAAAAAGAGATCTAATATTACTTAGACAAACAAAGAAAAGCAACCTGGGCTCTCATTCCTATTTTTCTTCTTTCCTGACAGCTTGTGGGGTGCCTGCTGTTCAGGGTAGAAAAATATCACCCCAAGCTCTAAAACATGACGAATGTAACCACCCCGTGACTGCTCCGGCACTTAGCAGATGAGCGCTGAGCCTGGCAGGCCGGGGTTCTGGCTGTGCCAACTCTCTCGTGACAAAAATCACCATTGGGGAACCAGCAATGGCCGAAGGCGTTGACAAGGGGGGGCGAGGCCCTGTCCTTGCAGTCCTCAGGTTCCAGGCACGTGGGCACGGGAGCCAAGGTCAGCAGCATGGAGAGGTTGAAGCCAAAGCAGGAAGTTACGGCGTGCGGAGGGCGGGGCTGGATGTGTCCAGCACAACCCACGTAAGCTTAGAGTCAGAAATGTCTGCAGTGCTGGCTTGGCAAGCTATGGCCCTGCAGGCCAAATCTGAAGCGCGGCCTGTTTTTGTATGGCCTGTGAGTTTAGCATGGTTTTTGCATTTTTAAATATAGTTGTTGGAAAAAAAAAAATGAAAAGAATACTTTGTGACAAGCGAAAAGGATATGAAATTCAAATCTCAGTGTCCATAAATTACAGCTCATTTGTTTGCATGGGCTATGGCTGCTTTTGTGCAACAATAGCAGAGTTCAGGTGACAGAGCCTGGATGACCCACAGGACCTAAAATATTTATTATCTGGCCCTTCACAGAGAGTCTGTCACTCCCTGGCTAAGAGGGATTTAGATCCTGGCTCTAACACTTAGCGACCCGGTGACTCTGGGTAAGTTCTGTAACCTTTGTAAGCTGTAGGTTTCTCATCTCTGAAATGGAGGAACAGTAATGCCTTTGCCATGGGGTTGTTGCTGCGTCTGCAGACGTGTAGAAAGCACAAAGCAGAGGCCTGTGCAGAGGAGTGCTCAGTAAAGGTTTGCTGTTGCTGTTCTCCCGGGCTTCTCAAGGAAAAGGGTTTGGCCCCTATGACAGAGACTGCTGGTGTCTAACCCTATGGCTAGTCACCATATGCTACTTCAGAAGCTGGAAAAGCTAAATATTTGCTTTCGCAGTCTCCCTTGCATCCAGGAATGACTTATGATTAAATCTTGCCAATAGGTTACAAATGGAAAGCTGCTTGGAGTGTCCTGGGAAAGCTTTTGCTTTCCTGATAAAAGGGATGGCATGGCTGAGCTCCACCAATCCTCTTTCTTCTTGCCTTGGATATAGATGTGATGTCTGGAGTTGAGGCAGCTATTTTGGGCACATGACAGCAGCGGTCAATAGAATTACAGAGACCACCCTCACTGAAATCACTAAGATGCTGAGTCAGTGCAGTCAGCTACCTACTTTCAGACTTTGTTATTGGAGAAAAATAAAACCCTATTTGTTTAAACCATTGTAATTCAGGCTTTCTAACTGAACACATTTCTGACTGATACATCCTTTTGGAAGTTGAGTGGAATGCAGATAGCCCTGTGGCAGGAGGGAAGGCTTCTGAGTGAGGAAATCAGAAGTCACCAATAGATACAAGGATATAAAGACACACCTTTCGAGAAGCTGAGTCAGAGACACAGGCCCACGGACAAGAGACAGGAGCTTAGTGCTCTGGTCAAGCTCACCTTTGGTGAAGAGAAATTTCATTGTCATGGCACAGCAGGGACAGGTTAAAAAGATGATTATCACCTTTCCCCAATGGAGTTTTTAGGGAAGAATGGGGTCTGTGAGCATTCCTGAGGCTGCCTTAGAGGGAGAGGAAGCTAATGAAAATATATACTACTATCTAAATTAAAATTTACAAACATCTAGAAAACATGCTTGTTGTATTCCTCCTTTGAGTAAGTTAGCAGTCCGAAGGAAGTCTGCGCATTGGATCTAAGCAGCTCTAAATGAGGATAGCCCCAAGTGGCACTTGGAGAAGGAGCATACACTGGTTCAGGGAGAGGTGACTCCCTTCTAAGTTGGCTTTGACCCCTTAGATTTCTGGGAGTGTAAAAGGGCATGGTTTGTGGGAGGGGAGTATAAGAGCAATGGCCTCCATGGGGTGGGAAATAACCATTTCCCAGCAATCTTTGCAAGTCGTTGGTTCTCCCTGGGCCAATCCAGGAAGGCTTTGTCAGGGAGGGGAGGTTTTAGTTTTATATATCTTCTCCTTAGGAGGTAATGCAAGTTTATTATAGGACATTCAAATGATACAGAGAAGTATAAAAAAAGAAAGAAAAATCACTCTGAAATCCCCCACCCCACCCTCCAGACAACCATGGTTTCCAGCCCTCTCTCTGGGCATATACACATGTGTAATTAGAAGTTTGACACAAACGGAATGCCATTATGCAGAACTTGCTGTCTTTATATTTTCTTCTCTCTCTCTCTCTTGCACCCTGCTTCTTATTTGCAGATTTTTTTTGTATCGATGACTAGCTGTGCATCATCCTTTATACTGAACACATCACATTCCTTTCTGCGTCCCTCTCCGGGAGGGACTTGGAGAAGCTGCTTGAGCAGTGGGAGGGTGTGGTCTGACAGGCAGGCATTGGATGGCTGGAGCTGAAATTGGGGGAGGATGTAGAAAAAGCTCTCGGTGGGTTTTTGGGTAAAGTTGTAGGTTAGGTTGGAGACAAGGAGGCAGGAGAGAAGGTGGCACAGGTGGGGGATCCCGTGAGAAACTAAACACCCTTGTCCTCTTTCTGGTACCTCCTCCCCAAGCACATTGAGAACTCGGCTGCTTCCCAACTCTGGGAGCTCTCTAGGGGATCCACTGGCTGGCTGCATGCCCACCAGCCCTGGGGACAGTCCCTGGCCCCTGTTGTGTAGAGCAGATGCCCCAATGGTTACCCCGCCCTGCCCGAGGTGGACGGAAGTGGCCACACCGCTTCAGTCACCGCAGAGCCCTGGGGGGCTCCATGGCTACCTGGGTAGTGGGGCAGACAGGTGATCCCGGCCTGAGAACTTGCACCTGCCAAGCTGTTTGCTCCAGGCACACCCTGTCCGGTAAATGAGTCCTTTCAGATGTCCAAATGGCAGCTTAGAGGCTTGTTTTATGGACACAGAACCAGAGCAAAAGGTATTAGAAAATAATTTTCTAGATTCTATGCTGAGGGGAGGTTACTGCTTTGACACTTCAGTACTCCCTCTGGTCTTTGAATTAATTTTAATAGTTTTCTCTTACTTGTCTTTCATTTACCCTTTACTCTGTAAAAGCTTCAGTCTGGGGTCTGCCTGGCTTTCCATCCTGGCTTCATTACCTGCCAGGCGTGAGTTTGGAAATGGTATTTGACTTTTCTGATGTCAGTTTCTTCATCGGTAAAATGAGGATGTTAGCAGTTGCCGTGTGACACAGGTGCTCTGGGTTCACCTTTATTTTTACAGCCCTGGCTTGTCCCCAGAGGGGGTGTCCCTGAGCCTGGTGTCCCACCACCCGCTCCCGTCAGCTTCCCTTTCACACTCAGGCACTGTGCAGGGGTGGGTCGGCCTTCCTCCCTCTAACTGTGCTTATTCTTGGTACTCCTGGCTTGAAGAGCTCCTCCAAGAGCTTTGGCTCGAATGCTTCCTACAGACACTGTAAGGGACAGAAGTGAGCACAGTGTTGTGGTTTGGGTCACCTCAGGACTTCATCCCTAGTTTTGCTTAAAACTATGTTAATGAGGACCAGAAATAAAATTTTAAGTAGAAGTAGGAGGCAGTGAGCAATAGTCAGGGCCAACAAGACAGTGCACTGCAAGCAGATGTGAGTAGGAGAAGAGACGGAGACCTCTCCCGAACAGCAGGGACGGTGGGAGGGAGAAGGGCCGTGCTCCATCTGCCTCTGCAGCGGGGCACGTGTCCCGGCCGCACGCCAAGCAGCAGTCCAGGCTGACAGCAAAGTGAGTTCTCCGCGTTACTGGGCCGATGAGTGAGCTTTCTCCTTTCACAGTGAAATGCTGCAGGGAAGAGACCAGAGCACCACAGACCGGGTGCTGGGACCCCCGGACTGGCTGAGGCCTTCGGTTCTGTATTCCTTTCTCTTCTCCTTGCACGTTCTGGCGGCCTGACCCAGAAAGCTAAGGAGAGACCATTCATGGACACCAAGAAGGAACAGGTGGAGACTCTGAGCTGGCTGGCTAGCAGGTCCTCTTGCCGCTCGGAAGCCCGATTGAAACCGCAGTATAGCTTCCTGCCACCCCACTCTTTTACCCCTAGCTGCCTTCTTCCACTAACCCCCTTCCCTACCCTTAGGGGAAAAATGAAAAGCTACTCTTGAAAAAAAAAAAAGTCCCAGGGAAATGCTTTTAAAGGACATATTAAGACGAATTCAGTTCCTGTGCACTTCGAGAAAGAAGCGCTCCATCAAATTCAGAGGCCTAGAAAAGGCTCTCCTCCCCTCCACTCCGTGGTCGAGCCCCCAGCCTGTGCCTTGCTGGGTATTTGGGGGGATAGCACAGAGACGCCCCTCCCTTCCCCCAGCCGCCCACTTCTCCCTCCCAACCGTAGCCAGACCTCAGGCTGCGGCCTCTGCCGGGCTTTAGACCTGGCAGGGCAGCTCTGACCCGCAGCTGAGCCAGCTCCTGGGAAAGAATTCTGGCAAAAGAGAGCAGAATAGATGTTACTGCTGAGAGTACGATTCCTCCTAGCTTGGCGTTCTATGACTCCATGAACAATGAGGCATGGAGAAACACATTCAGCTGATTTCCGCCCTAAGAACACCATTCAGGCGTCGTGGGCTTTGCAAACGTCCAGCGCATTTCAGAGGTGGGGGCCGAGCGGGGGAAGGGGCTGCGGGGGCTGAGCCGCCTTTCCCCAGATTACAGGAACCTCAGTGCCCCGAGGAAGAACGGCCTGAACCAGGGGTGGGGAACCTGTGGCCTTCTGGATCCTCGAGTGTGGCCTTTTGACTGAATCCAAATTTTACAGAGCAAATCCTTTTAATAAAGGGATTTGTTCTGTCAAGTTTGGATTCAGTCAAGGCCCTGAACCGCCTGCCGCTAGCAAGATTTCATTTTTGTTTTAATAAAATGAATTGAATCTACTTTAGAATAGAAAACAAGCATTAAACACTTTATACCCCTCTAAATTCTCATCCATTATTTGTCAATAATTATATACCTTTTTATGTAGTTCTAATCACTGTGTACATAGTATTTTATGTTGCTTTTCCACTTAACATGATTTAGAATGCATGTTTTCCATGTATTGACATAGTCTGCGTCTTGCCATTTAGATGGCTGTGTGAGATCCCATTAAGTTCAGACCCTTTAATTTGTTTCTCCCAGCTATTCCCCTCTTGCTGGATGTTTGGGCAGTTTCCAGTTTTCACCATTATAAATAGGACCAGCAGCATCGTCTCAAGATGGAACAATGATGATAAAGAGCTGAAATGTTGCTGACTTTATTTTCACTGGTGACCAAATTTCGAGAGAGCCTCAGTGTTGCTCCTCCCAAATGTGGGAGTAATTAAACGGCTGTCTTGAAGGATGGCTGGATGATTTATAGGCAATGAGACGCGTTCAGTGGGTTTGTCAGTATCCTGCGGCATTAAGGATACGCTTGTTAATTATCTGTGGTTAATATGATAATTTAGGAAAAACAACACCTATTAAGAGTTCTTCATTAGGCAAAAAGGTTTCTCATTTTTGAACAAACAAAGCCTCCCAAATTAATGATATTCACCTCTGATCTGTCACTGGACAAGCAGAGCAAAGAGTCCCATTTACTTTCAACTTTCTCACAACACCCTGGGTAAAAAGAGGCACCCCCTCACAGCCCTGCTTTGGGAAATTTTGCTAGGCCCTGTCTCTGCCTCTTTACAGAGCCACCAAATTAACCATCGTGGGACCAATTAGTTTTTTCCAGGTGTCTTGATAAACTTTTGCTCCATCAGCCAAACTGAGAAACTTTTCCCTGCCCACCTCTGGGACTTAAATGGAGCGAGTAGTCGTATTTTTATTTTGTAGGTGAGGAAACTGAGGCCCAGGGATGGTGAGTGGCTCGCTTGGGGTTCCAGAGCCAGACAGGGAACAGATGGGGGGACTCAGGTCTCCCACCTCCCCACCTAAGCCCTTTCCCGGCCTCCCCCTCTCTCTGCAGCCCTCGCTTAGGTAGATCCATCAGACCAGGATCGAGAGCTGTAAGGAGATTCTTATTCCTTGAAAAGCATCAAATTCGTTTCAGTTCTTAAGAGGGAGGGAGTGGGCAGAGAACAAGGGAATCGCATAATGTGATGCCAGAGACAATATCTGGAAGACCCGAGGAGAAATAACCCGCCGGCACATAACCTCATCTTTGTACTTCGGTAAGTATTGAATGTAACTCATGGGTTGTATTCAATCACTGCTCCCGGGTGTCACCCAAGTCACCCTCCACTGCCCCATCTTCATATTTCATCTTGGCCTGGACAGTGCAAACTCCATTGAAGCCATCAAGAATAATTTTTATATATGGGGCCTCTGCTGAGCCAGCATCTTGCTGCACAGATTCCCAATTATCCTGTTTGGTGGGGGCAGGAGTCACAGGGCAAGTGGGGAGAAAGCTTTTCCACGCCAAGGCTCTCTGAGAATCGGTGTGGTTCAGCTTAGCCCTTCTTTGGCTCTTTGCTTCAGGGCAACACCGGTTCCTACTTTAGAGAAACACCAAGGCAGTGCAAGACACCGCATTGTATCCCTTTGGTGGAGTTTGGAAAAGGGAAAGGCCAGAACACCATTGCCATGTTATGACATTTACTCCATAGGATAAATCCAAGCACTTTGCCGTATAACCCCTGTCATACTGGTGGAGAAGCCGAAGCCCAGAGAGGTTGAACCCTTACTCAAGGGCACATAGGGATTAAATGGCACAGTGGATGATTTAAACTTAGATGCCCTTTTCATTTGCCACTGTTCCCCTCACTCCCGACTCCCCTTGGTGACCCTGACATTGACCTGGCCTTCCGGGGCTGGGGGCAGGACAGCACAGTGTCACAGCAGAAGCAATTTAGCATCCCTGGAGGGGCGGCTGTGGCCCATGAGCACTCCGGCTCATGCCTGTTGGGTGTCATTTTGGTGCTGGCTGTGGCCGCTGAGGACAAACAGGATACTCTTTTACAAATTCACCTGTCAGTGTCTGAGTGCCAACCTGACCATTTTTAGGGGCCCCTGGTGAAGTCAGAAGAACAATGAATTAGCCCACTGCTATATATTAATAGCTACATATGTGGCCCCAGGCAACCACCTAACTCCTTTCAGAGCCTCAGTTTCCTTTGTGCAGCTGAGATGCATATTTGATTGGGCTGCATCCTTGGGAAGCTTGGAAGACCAAGTCAGATGAGCAGGAAAGTGACATGGAACCTGAAACATGGTTATTATTGTAACAAAATGACGCAGGTGCTCAAATGATTACCTTTTATCTCACGACTTTCTCTTCCTTTCTCACAAGTTTGCCTACTGCTATTTCCTTCAATAACACTCTCACCAGGGTTTTCCAAAGTGCGGTCCAGGGGCCAAGAACAGCAGAGATGATGGGGAGCGGTGCGAGGGGGGTGGGGCTGTGACAAATACAGATTGCCAGGCCCTACCCCAGACCGAGGGGAGCCAGGAGCCCAGGAATCTGCATTTTAACTTGCTCGCTGGATGGTACTCGTGCCCAGGCTTTTGCAGTTCTTCTCGCAGCTCACTTGCCAGACTCCTCCCCCAGCCCCCAATTTCTCTTCTTTGGGACTTGGGAAACAAGGGCCGGAGGAAGCCGGTGGGTATTTGTGTTCATTTGTGTGGTTTTCGCAGGTTGCCAGCTGTCTGTGAGAGCCTCTGGCCGGGCTTGGCTCTCGCTTCATGGAGATAACAATCCCTAAACCCCCTGCTTCTCCTTCCAGCTTGACAAATCAAGCCCGTGGCAGCCCCTCGGCTTTCTTATTTTAAAAGTTTTAAAATTTTAAAAGTTTGCTAAGGGCCAGGTGCAGTGCATCACACCTGTAATCCTAGCACTCTGGGAGGCCAAGTGGGGAGGATTGCTTGAGGCCAGAAGTTGAAGACCAGCCTGAGCAAGAGTGAGATTCTGTCTTTACAAAAAATAGAAAAATTAGCTGGGCACGCCTGTAGTTCCAGCTACTCAGGAGGCTGAGGCAGGAGAATCGCTTGAGCCCAGGAGTTTGAGGTTGCTGTGAGCTATGATGGTGCCATTGCCCTCTAGCCCAGGTGACAGAGCAAGACCGTGTCTCAAAAAAAATCAAAAACCGAAACAAAAAATAACCCCGTTTGCTAAGCCTCTTTCTGAGGGATGGAGTGCTGACTTGGGAAGCACTGATCGGGCCTGAGGGAGCCCAGGCTTGCTGTGGGACACTGCCTGGCCCCTCAGTGTGGTGTCTCAGGGCTTCACTCACACAGGCAGGAGAGAAGCACAGGTCTATCGAGTGAGGCTCAGATGGTGAACACGGTGGCCCCTGGTTTTGTCTGTTGGGCTTCCTGGGCTGTCAACAGTTTTCCTCAAGCCTGTATCTCTCTCCTAAAGATGAAGCCTTGGGTAGCTGGGTGGCTTGAGGGGTCCTTTTATGGGTCAAAGGACCCTCACCCAGAATACAGGGAGGGATGAGATTTTTCACTTTCTGAATAGCATCTACCTGAAGTGGACACCTTGACCTTGAGTTTGCTGCATGCTGCCTCCTTGGAGTCGAATTCAGCATAAAGGGAGGTGTGTTCTCACAGCAAGGAGGACAGGGAGGGTGAGGGGTAAAGGTTTGCTTTCCTAAAGAGTCACTGGGACCTCGTTCTAAGGCAATTTGGACTCTCTGGCAAGGGCCTGGTGTGCATGCATGTGTGTGGGAATACAGCAACCGGGGGAGAGGCAGGGTTTGTAACGGGTTCCTGACCTGGCATCCACCCCAGCACGCAGGGAGGCAAGAACCACACCAGAGAGGGAGCAGGGTACAGCTGAAAGAGGCTCACTAGGGGATAAATAAGGGCAGATATGGTCCCATCCTGGCTGGTGAAGAAGAAATCAGATGGTTCATCTATTAGATGAGTTAATCCTTTAGTCTCCAGGGACCCTGCTCATTCCAGAAAGCCCTTGCATCCTGCAGACCCTCTGCTGTGACCGGGCTCACACAGGAAGCCATTCCCACCACCACCTAACTCACTGCCAAACTTACCTCCCCTCCACCTGCAAGTGACAGGCAGTGAGTGGCATATTTCAAGGCTGCCCTACAAAATGCAGCCAAAGGAGGGCTGATTTCATACTTCACTTGTTTCATCTCCTTCCATAGTCCTGCACCCCATTCGTCTTTCGTTCACTATTCTCTTTTTTCACCCTTGACTGATCTGGCCCTTGCCTAATTCTAAAATCTATTTTTTCCTCTCCCCACCCCCCCTGAATTGCCACCGAATGGCATCAGTATTACCGTCTATTTCTATATTCTTTTGCAATTCAGCCTTTTCTTCCCCTGTCATATCCTTTCAGACACAGCACATGGGCTTGTGAACGGTGGTGATTGCCCAGGCCATGCTTTTTCTTTCGCAGATACACTGAGACGACGGCTACCTCCAAGAAGCTGTGTGACCTGACCTACACACTTTACTTCTTTTGTCTTGGTTTTTGTTTATCTGTAACATTGCATGATCTGAGCTGATCGTCTTCAAGCTTCCCTTTAGCTTCAATATTAGTCAGTTCTTTGGTTCGGGGGCCTTGGCTGATGGCAAATATTTACTCTACCTATGTGGAGGGTCTCTGTATCTAATTTTGTATTTCATGATGACTTGTCCAGGCATCCAGCCACCACCTGGTCAGCATGGTCTGGGGGGATATAAAATATTGGCCTAAACATAAGATAAGTTCAAGATAGCAACAAGCTAAAGACCCAAATGCTAAGTGTTCGTTGATGATTTTGTTTGTTATCCAAGTGTATCCTCCCCTTCCCCTGTAGGGCATCCTTGATCCTAGCAGTAAACTTGTTCATGATAGAGAGGACTGGAACCCAGGCCTTGGATTGAACATTGGTTAGGCAAAGCTTGCTTTGTGGTCTTGGTAGGATGGACTCATTCTGGGGCTCTTATGGCCAACTGAATGCTTTTGAGCAAATGAGACAAGGTGCCCACCTGTTGTCTATGGCTTGACAAGTCTACATGATGGCCCTGCAAGAGATGTCTGCCCAAACCAAGGGCCATCTGCCGTTTCGTCACTGCCTGAGCCAGTTGAGTTCTCCTACTCAGTGGACCTGATCTTGCCTTACCATGGGACCACCCAGTGACTTTATGTATCACAAGAAATATTCCCTCCATGAGGACTTCCAGGGTGAGCCTGTACTGGCCTTTGTCCTTTTCTGGATCTCAGCTACTTGTGTTCCTTTTTGGAAATTGGTGGGGCATAAAAAAATACATTGATAAACATACTCTGAATCCCACCAACACTCATATATGGAGCCCATACCCCACACTTACTGAGTTTACACATGTCTTGGCATTCCTCAGCTTGTTTCTTCCTTAAGTCTTGACTCTCCTGTTAGTTGTTAAGCGACTCAAAGGACAGCAGTTTCCACTTAAAAAACCAAATGCTTAAAATGGATAACACAGAGCTGAATTTGTGAGTGTCCTTGCCAAATGCTGTCAAATTTAGTTGAATACAAGATGACCATCCTCAGGACGGGAAGAAGGATAGGTTCAGGCCTGACCTCGCCACTGCCAAGAGAAGCAAGTGTCTTCCTCCTCCTGCTGACCCTGGCTGCCGCAAAGGTTCTGAGTGTCTTCTGGGGAAACAGTTCTTGACCTTACTGCTGGTGAAAGTGGATATCGTACCGAAAAATGACCTTTCGGATGTCTGGCTGACTGATTTCAGTATAAAAGAGATTTTCCGGATGGGAAAGAAGGGAGATGAACAGCTGAGAGGTTGTTTCCTGGAAGTGGCCTTGACGGCATCTGGAAGCCACCGGGACTTTTCTTCCTTGCCCTATGTCTCTACAAACCATGGCGAGAGCCTTCGATGGGGGTGTGGAGCAGGGGAAAGGGGAGTGTGATGTGGGTGTTTCTGTGTGAGTTATGACCAGACCTTCCTTCTCATCTCTGCTCTGGGGCTTGGAGCTCCTGGTCCCAGGTAAAAGCCTTTTCCTAAACGCTCATGGGGCGGCTGCAGTGTTTCTCCACTGTAGCGGCAACTTACAGTCACCGGAAGACAGTGGTTTGCCAGTTGTTACACTGTTGGTTGCTCGGAATAGGCCATAGTGGGAGTATTTATACCATGGACGTTGGCAAACGCTGCAAGTCAGATCATTTTATTTTGAGAGCTGGCTTAGGTGTGCTGGTACTCGACTGCTAGAGAAATGAACATGACTTCCTGTCCGGGCTGCACACCCAGACCAAGTAAGTTAGAATACGTGTGTGAGGGGCTAAGGTGTGGCTAGTTTTTAAAGCTTCCCGGGTGATTCCCATGTGCAGCTAAAGTTAGACTCACTATTCCACCCTAACCCTCCCATTTTCTGCAGTAGGAATTGACACCAAAGGGGCAAAGTGACTCTTTCCAACTCTGACAGCGTCCGGAGAGTTAGCAGCCATGAGCGTATCCTCCTCCAGAGAGAAAGGACCTCCAGATGGTAGAGACTCACCTCTGTGCCATTTCATCCTCTCTCTTGCTGTCCTCCCTTCTCCCATGCTGTCCTTTTTCTGTCCCTTCTTGCCAGGTCCCAAGCAGTGCTCCCTGGGAACTGACACCTACGATGCGGTCTTGCCCTCAAAGTCAGGTCTCTCTGGGCAGACGAGGTCACTAGAGGAAATAGAGCTGGAGACAGCTGGCGGTTGTGTCCCCAAGTGATGGTACAGGGTTTCCTACCTGAGCATCAAGGCCCAGAACTGAACAGAGCTGTCACTGGAGAAAGAGTCGATGTTTGCTGCAGAGGATTAAAATACCTTTTATATTCTGCAAAGCCAGAAAAACCACTGGCCTGGGATTCCTTAGGGTTAGGTCTGGGGCCTCCTCTCAAAAACTTCCTGGTCCTTCTGCCCGAGGACAGCCCCCTGCCTCTGGGCCAAAGGGTGGCTGGAGAAGGCGGTGGGGGGCCCTCCCCCCAAGAGGGAGTGAGTAATAAAAATGGTTTACAAAGTGCTTTCGGAGGCATGATCTCATTTGGTTTGATGACCCAGGGGCTCTGGAATGGAGAAGGAAGTGTGGGGCTTGGGAATTCAAATTGCATCTCCATTGTCTTGGGAAACTCTTTCTGGCAAGTAGGAGTCAGCAAACCCCCACCTTGCCTCCCTCCTTCTCAGGCCAGGAGCATTTAGAACTAATTGAATCACTAGATTAGCTAATGTAGCCTCCATTAAGACCACAAGGTCCCAGGGGAAAGATGTTGAAGAGAAGCAGATCCACACCCAGCCGAGCACCATCCTGCCCCCAGTACCACTGCCTTGGTCTAGGTGGCCTTGGAGCCCCCATGGACCCTTCAAGTACCCATGGCTGACTCCTTTAGACTCTCCAGTGGCTCCAGCATTTGAGGACGGGACTAATTTATGCTCCTCATTTATGCCAGTTCTTTATCCTAAGAAGTAACGAGTATGCAATAAAGAGTGTACATTTCTTCCCTGCATTTTCTTTTAAAGTAAGCTCTTCCTGTTTAGGAAATTGAATCACAAAGGAAATGGCTGACCTCCCAAATGTCATGAGGTGGGTTCCTGGAAGGGCTGGGCCAAAAACTCAGGTTTTAGACTTATTTTCTTTCCACCCAGACCACCGGCCTCTTCTGCGTGAGGTGGGCTATTGGTTGGGGTGGCTTGACCGTTCAGTTCACTTACTGGCTGTCCACCAGGCACTGTGCTGACAGCTGGTGGGGGCACCACAGCAAGGAAGGCCATGACAGTCCTGGAACCCGCGGAGCTGACAGTGCAGTGGCCCAAACGGGGGTGCTCCATCCAAATTTGGGGAACGAATGAACAAAGGGCAATTGGCTGACAAAGAATCCTTTTCTTAAGACTCAAAAGGGAGTGGAAATCCCCTCAAAATGTGGGGGGGGGGGTGAATGTTGCCTAATGTATTTACTGTGGCTTTGAGAAGCCTTCCGTTCCTTCACCATTTCTGTCTTCTCTCTGCCCTCTGACCTCGCCACAGTTTTGGGTTTCCCAGGAAGTGTGGGAGCTTGCTGCTGGGCGTGAAGTTTTACACGCTGGCTAAGGGACCCTGCTGTCTAGAAGTCAGCGTTTTATGTTCATGATGAATTCCCTCAAAGAAGTTTGATTGTTTTTTTTGGTTTTTTTTTAAATAATGCTTTTGCCTCTTACCATGATACCATCTCACTGTGGAAAAAAGTCAGAAAAGACAGAAAAGCACACACAAAATAGAAATATCATCTGCCACTATCCAGGAATTACTACTGCCAACATTTTGGAGAATTTCTTTCCAACCTTTTAACTATACACACACATACACATGCACACATATACATATGTATACATATATAAACATATGTATGCATACATATACGTGTTAATATATATAAATTATATATATTTATACACATACATATATTTACATATATATGCACATACACATTTAATATATACGTGTATGTATGATACATGTGTGTATATACATATAATATATATTAACAGAAACATAGCGAAAATGAGGTCAAACCTGAGAGGGATTCTTAGCAGAGAGAACCACTCACTACCCATGGATATTCCAGCTTCCAGGCATGGAGCAGCCCTGTCCCAGCCATCTCAGTGGACGTGGGCTGTGTTTGCATCCCTGAGAGCCACTGTCCTTCTGGGCAGGCCGGATAGGTCGACAATCGTTCTTAGCCCTGCCTTCTCCAAGTCAGGCAGTCACTCAGCCTCAGCTTCCTTATCTGTAAAATGGCGATAATGATGGTACCACCTCAGAGGGTTTGCATTTATATCTGAAAGCAGAGCCTGAGACAAGGAGTTGAGTGTAGGTAGTTTATTTGGGAGGTGACCCAGGAAGCAGGAGGAGGCAGCAGGGAGAGGGAGGCCATGGGGTCTCTGTGTTGCTGAGGCTTCTTGAGCAGCTGAGTGAAGACACCTAGAATCGTCTGCCTGAAGACTGGAAGGCTGGCACTTCCCACCAGCTCCTGTCCCTGTTTGTGGAGATTTGCCCCTGGGGGCAGAAACTCCCCTGCACTTCAGGCTGCTGCTACTATCAGGTCAGACCCACAGTGACACAGAAGGCCCTGGGGCAGAAGGAGGGAGCCAGACTGCATGTTCCTAAAGTAGAACCTGCCAGTGGGTGAGTGTGAGCTTGCCCAGAACTCTGCCCTGAAGCTGCAGCCGAAGTCAGAGGCGAGCCAGGGAGTGTGTCCCAGGGCGCTGGGCGTCTGGGGCACCTGCTGCAATGCCTCTGGCCCCTGGGGTGAAAAGGCCAGTGCCCAAGGAGAGGAGAGAAGAAGAGAGGTAGGACACACATGCACAAACCCCAGGAGAAGGATTCAAGCTAGAGATCTTCTGAGGTCTCTGACTAAACAGAGAGAGTGAAGAGCCCGGAGGGAAGGAAAAAGAGAGAGCAAGACTTAGGCAGTTCAACCTCCCGAACTAGGATCAGATTTGATGAAAAGAGGAGCTCTCCTCCTCCCCCGCCTCCCAGGAGCAGCTGGCCCTGCCCTCACCCCGCAGCCCACGCCGCATCCTCCCTCCAGGAGAAGGCACACGTTCAAACATGGGTTTGGGCAACGGGTGGGGAAGAGGGCTTAGCTGCCTGTCTGCCACA
This sequence comes from Indri indri, assembly GCA_004363605.1. NCBI lineage: Eukaryota > Metazoa > Chordata > Mammalia > Primates > Indriidae > Indri > Indri indri. The sequence goes on along the minus strand of RJWJ010016669.1, from coordinate 19,414 downwards.
CTCCCAACTCTGGCCCAGGAAGGACTCTCGCAGATGTCGGGCAGCATGTCTGTCCTCACCCATTGTTGGGGCAAAGGCTTTAGCCATTAGCTTGGGACTAAATCAGAGCTGCTTGGGGCTTCAGTTCAGTCGTAAAATGGGCTCCAATTCAGAATAATATCGTGATCCTCAAACACTGGTGTGGTAAAGCTTGCTCAAACCCATAGAACCCATCGAGGGCATCTCTTTCCAAGTCAGCATTTGGTGACATCTCATTGGAAGCTTGAAATTGGCATAGCAGGGGTATTTACACCAGGTCAAGGGGCACATGCTACAAATCAGGGCTTTTTCTTTGGAGAGCCAGAGGTTAAACACTTACCAGCACACCACTGCCCTCTAGGAACTTGATCCGTTCTGCAAGGAACTGGAAGATAATATATGAAAGCATTTTGTGAATGGTGACATACCCTTTACAGGTACTTTGATTTTGGAGGCAGTGCTGGGCCCACCAGAAGGAGGCACCATGGTCTCACTGGGCGAGCACCCACAGGCACCCCGGTGATTTTGTCTGTTCCCACTTCACTTTAAACATGTGATTCCCAGCCATGCAGCCGCCTCTTACAGCCATGGGCTGGAATGTCCCCTTTGGTCTCCTGCTCCTTCCCAATGCCTCCAGCCCCACCCGCCAGGAGCCCGCCTGCCACCAAATTGCCATGCCAGCAATTTTCTCAGCCGCTTAAAAGGCCATCAAGACAGCATCAAACTGCCTGTGCATGCTAAACCCAAACGCTTATGGAGCAGAGCCCAGAGTGGGATGCTAAATTGGATTCTATCAAATCAACATCAGCTGCGTGCAAGCCGCTGATAATGAAAGGCTCCTAACGATGGCGTTCATCGCTGTAAAGAGATGACTAAGAGCTGAGAATGGATGGCTGCTGGCTCTTGCCCGGCTGGGAAGGAGGCGCTGGGGAGAGGCTGTGGTGACGGACCGTCCCTAGTGGATGTGGAAGCGAGGAGGAGGGAGGTGGCAAAGAAGGGATGTTCTCTTTTCCTAGATGGGGATGGGCGTGGGAAAGGCAGCCATGTTCTCCTTTCCATTTCACACGCACAGGACCCGGAAGCACATTGAGATCAGGAAGGCAGGTCCAGCCCAGATGGGGATACAGAGTCTAACTTCTAATCCAGAAACCACTTTCCTAGCACGAGCTGCACCTCGCCCTGTTCATGAGCTGCCCAAGCCTGGGTAGTAATGACTTAAAGAACGGAGGAGGGGCAGAAGATCCAGGCCGGGGACCTGCCTGGGGTCTAGGCTTTTCCAAGCAGTCTCCTACCTGTGCTCCAGGCCACAGGAGCACGCTCCCTCCGTCGTCGTCTTGGCCCAGGTATTAGTTCTCTATTGCTGCTGTAACAAATGACCACACACTTAGTGGCTGAAAATGACACAAATGTATTATCTAGTAGTTTTTAAGTCCAAAGTCTGCTACGGCTCTCCCCAGGCTAAGATCAAGGCCTCGGCAGGGCTGCGTTCCTTTCTGGAGGCACTGGGAGAGCATCACTTCTTTACTTTTTCTGGAGGCCTCCCTCACCACATGGGTCTTGGCCATCTTCCTCCATCTTCAAAGCCAACATCGCCACATTTCTCCGACCCTTCTGCTGTAGTCACGTCTCCCTCTGCCTGCAGCTGGGAGAGGGTCTCCCCTGTTATAGACTCAGGGATTAGGTTGGGTCTGCCTGGGGAATCTAGGATACTCTCCTCATCTTGAGGGCCTTAACCATAAACCATATCTGTAGAGTCCCTTTTGCCATGTCAGGTGACACAATAAATCTGGCGATTTATTGCGTGGACACCTTTTGGGAGGGCCATCATTTCATTTACCACAGCATGCATAAACTGAAGTCTTGTTCCTCAAATTCCTTTCATTTGGCTGAAACATCCGGTGACCAGGACGCAGCCAGATGCAATCAGCATTCCCAGCCTGGGATCCACGGCCACGGTGAACAGCGCTGAGGAACCAGTGTCTGTGGGCGTCCCTGCCACGGTCTGCACCAGCTGGGATGGAAGGAGAGAGAGGCCTGTTGGGTGGGAGCTGCTGAGTCTGTTTCCTGAAAACAGTAGTGCCAAGGGTAATGCTGCACACTGGGTGATGCTTTGTGGTTTCCAAAGCCACATTACAACAGGATAGTGTGCAGCTGGTGGGACTGGTGGAAATTAGACCCATGTTGCAGAGGAGAAAACTGGGGCTCAAGATGGGTCAGTGACTTCCCCAGTATCATTGATGGCTTCGTGCCCAGGATTTCTATCTAGTCCAGGGCTCTATTCAGCTGGAGGCAGCTTCTAGACATGGTGTTAATGGTTTTGCTTGGATAAGGGCCCAGCAGGTCAGCCTGAGGGCTGCATGGAACAGCAGGGAGCAGGGAACAGCATCGGCTGCAGACTCTTGTCATAGTTCTCTGCTTTCTGTGCTTCTGGCCCACTGCTGCAAGAGGGGGTTCAGTAGCTCCCTAGTAGTGAGGTTCATGCCAGGTCCTGCATGCTGCAATCACCCACAGGTGTTTCTGGGCCATTGGCTACCACAGTTTCTGCAGGCTTCTGTTGTGACCAGCCTAGGAATTGAATCTGGGGTCTCAGGCTCACCTCTGCCATCTTCTGACAGCTCACTCTTGACCAAGGTCCAAAGGATCGGTCCTGCCTCCTCCATGAGCAGGCCCCGCCTTGCCACCGGGACCTTCTGGGCCAGATTACACTGACCTTGACTGATGCTGCTGAACATGGAGGCACATGAGATCACAGGAGGGAAAAACATTGTCACGGGCTTCTCATCCAGCAAGGACCCAGCTCTATCTCTGGTGTCACATCTGCCCTATTTTTTTCACAGGTGCATTTATATTTTGGCTGGTGAGTATTTATGAACACAAACCACATTCTCACCTGTCGGATGCTCTGCCTACACGTAGCCTGCCCTCTAACTAGCTTGCACCTCAAGCTAACCCTCTGGCCTCCTCTCTGTCCCGAGGCTGCAGCTGCCCACAACTAACTGGTCCCGAGGAGCCATGGGGAGGGGTGGAGAGAAACAGAAACTGTCTCTGCAGTCTGGCAGTGGGGGGTCTTAGGAAAGTCTCTTTACTTGTTTGAGCCCTAATTTATTCATCTGTAAAATGGGACAATAATAATTACGAGTATTTATCAAGTATTTCTTATGTTTCAGGACCTGATTTAATTGGAGTTATACATGGTTTTCAGGTGTTTAATACTCACAGTGACATTGTGATGCTTAATGTTACATGTCAACTTGGCTAGGCCACGGTGCCCAATTGTTTGGTCAAACACCAGGCTAGATATTGCTTTGGAGGTATTTTTTTTTTTTTTTAGATGGGAACAACATTTAAATCAGGAGATTTTGAGTAAAGCAGTTTATCCTCCATAAGGTGGGTGGCCTCAGCCAATCAACTGAAGGCTTAATTTAGGAGGAAAGACTGAGGTTCCCCGAGAGGAGGAGGTTCTGCCTCCAGCCTGCCCTCGCTCTTGAGTCTGCAGCATCAGCTCCTGCCAGATTCCAGACTGCTGGCCAGACTTGCACACGTCAGATGCGCCAGCCCCGACAGTCACGCGCGCCAGCTCCTTAACGGAATCCCGATCTCTCTCTCTCTCCTGTTTGCTCTGTCTGGAGAGCCCAGCTGACACAGACATCATGAGGCAGGGAATATCGCCATGTCAATGCATAGATGGGTACATGGGACAGACTGTCTGCCACCTGGAGCAGAGACGGTCATGCTCACCAACCCTTACGCACTGAGGTCGGTCACGTGACTCACCTGGCCAGTGGAGTGTGGTGGAGTGACATACATCAGAGCTGCACCTGCCTGGGAACTCCCCCGCTTTTTGTACTTGGGCTAAATGGAGAAGACCCAGTGGATGCCTTCGAGAAGGAGCCACTAAATGTCAGGTGCCTTGGTGCCTGAACCATTTGTGGAAGGCCACCAGTGAGATTCGACTGTGACACGAGCAAGAAATAAACCTTTATGTTATTAAGCCACTTAGAGTTTGAAGTAATCTATCGTAGCAGATGGCCCACTCGGACAGTCCGTTGTCCAGAGTTGCCCAGCAGCAGAGTCAGGACTCAAACCCGGGCGGTGGCCTGCGCTCCCACTCCCCTTCTCTGCACCGCGGCTGCCTTGTGGCCTTGTGAGGGTGACGTGAGAGAATGCGTAGTCGACTCGGCACTTGGTAGCCCCCCCATACACAATAGCTATTCGTATAGCACGGGCTTTATTTGAGGCACAGGGATTTGAGACTACCTCTTGTGATATTGCTGTGAACAAAATGGAGTAACGTGGGCTGATTGGTGGCTTCTTCACTGGTTGAACAATCGTCCCTAAGATGTGCTGATTAATGAGCCAGTGTCAACTGGGAAGCTCCTAGAGCTGGGTCACAGGAGGCCTGTCCCTTTCCCTGAAGAACCATACAGTGTGTCTGTCTTCTCGATATTTTATCCTCAGATCCGTGGAGACATGGGAGGCATGCCTAACAAATTGATAGATGAAGCTAAGCTGGACGGGGGAGCTCATACACTGGATGACAGAGTGCAGATTCAGAAAGGGTCTGGGCAGGCCAGAACAATGGACTGAAACTAACAAGATAAAACATAGGAGGGATAAATCAAAGTCCTGCCTTTAGTTCGAAAATGAACCTATTGAGGACAGGGTGAGGGAGGCTCGGCGCAGTAGCGGCTCACGTATGAAAGTCCTGGGGTTCTCGTTGTCTGGTAGCCTGATGTGAGCCGCGAGAACGACACGGACGCTAACGGTGACGAGCACCACAGGCTGCGCTGACAGGAGCGCACGCCCAGGTGGCAGTCACTCACACCGCGGGTGTGCGTCGATCGCTTACTGTGTGCGGGCATTGTGCTGGGTGCTGCGGGTAGAGCAGGGAGTGAGACAGACGAACCCCGCCCTTGTACTGAGATTCAGGCAAGCTTCGTGTCTTCTGACAAATGCTGTCTGTTTCAGAAGGAGAAAGAGGACTGATGGCTGAGCTTTGAGGGAGGCACCGTATTCTCCTTCTTTCAGTCCTCACAACAGCTGTAGGAGGGAGATGTTATTTTCCCGTTTCACAGACGAGGAAACAAAGGCTTGGAGAGGTCAATGTCACTCGGACGTGCTTGTGGAGCAAGCAAGCGGCTGAGCTAGGATCTGAATTCCGGCTGTCTGGATTCAGGGTCCCAAGTTCTTTCCAGCTCACCATACTGACACAGACTTCACCTTAGTTTGAGGTAGATGTTTCCAACAACTGGGCTGTTCGTGGGTGGGCTGCAGTGTGCTCCTTCCCTGGGAGTGTTCTGGAGGAGCTGGGTGACAGTCTCCTGGGACCAGCACATGGGGTCTCTCCACGAGGGCCTGTGATGTGGGAGGGCAGGGTGGGGGGCAGGCTTGGTGGCACAGCCTCCGTACCTTCCTCTCTGGCCTCATCTGCCATGTTCCAGCCACATTGGGCCCCAGGAGTTCCTCAAACAGGCCATGTTCTTTCCCGTGCTGGGGCCTTTGCACACATCAGCTCTGTCACCACTTCTCATAGCTAACTTCTGCTCGTCTTTCCGGTTTTAACCAAAACATCACTTTCTGCAGGAAGCTATTCCTGATGCTCGGCAGTGGGTTAGGTGCCCCTCTTAGAGGCTGTCCTGGCATCCCGCCGTCTCCATGGGAACACTCAGCACTCTCCCACTGCCTGGCTCACTGTCTGTCTGAGGTCCCCAGACAGGGCCTGGGTCTGTCTTATGTTTTGCTCTATCCTCAGTTCCTGGCACACAGTAGGCACTCAATAAAGGCTTGGAGAATTCATGACTTCCTCTAAGATCTGGTGGTTATTTTGGTGTGTGGGGATGGCCGGCATCCATTGGGTTTCCACCTTGCCTTCTGCCTTCTCAGCACTGAGCTCTGCCTGGGTGGGGCTGGCTGGATTCAGAGTGCGGTGGGCTGTGGGGTGGGGTGGGGAGCAGCAGCGGCCCCTGGCCCCCAGCCTGCGGTCTTCTCCGCGGTGCTGGAGTCCCGGGGTGAAGGCCATGGAGCCAGGCCTGGCAGAGGAGGGGCTGTGAGCTGCCCCAGTGACCCCAGTGATTATCAGGGCCTCTGTAGGTTCTGGGCTGCCAGCGCGCTTCCTCTCTCTCCAGGGTCCCCCGGGCCCTGGCCTCTTTGAACGTGGGAGCAGCAACTCATTATTCTGTTCCTCTGTGTCTCCCTGGCTGGACTTCCTGACCAGGAGGCAGTGGAGAGAGAAGGGGGTTAACGATGAGCCCGGAGTTGGGGGAGGTGATGTCAGTCAGGCCGCAGGCAGAGACAAAAGCCCCTAATTGCTCTTTTCCTTCTTGTCGGAGTGCAGTGGCTGACTCCATAGCCACTGTGATAAAGGCCTGGGCAGGGAAGGCGGCCACTAATGAGAGGGCCATTGTTCAGTGATGGGGGAGGCTGGAGAGGAGAGACAGGCCCTGGGCCCCAGCTGTGGGAGATGGGAAGGTCCACCGGGCCACCTGGCCTGGGCCACAGGGAGGGTCATCATGGATTGTAGTCAAGGTACATTTTCAATGCCTTTGGAGTGAGCAGCTGGTCCCCTCTGTGACAGGATAAAACTTCTGGGACCTCACCAGGACAGTGACCCGTGGGAGAGGCTGGGCCTCTTGTTCACAAGCAGGGTGACTTCTTTCAGGGGACAGATTTTGAGAAGCCATTATGTTTGCAGGGAATAGCTCTGAATACGGAGTCACTCTGTCTTCTCTTAGAAACGTGGCATGATTGCTCTCAATCGAGCAATTCCCCTTCCAGAACCTACCTTAGAATCAGACTTCCAAGAGCAGGAGGGAAGTCTGTTCATCCATCCATAAGTAGCTGGATATTCTTTATTTTTAGCAAGCCAAGGAGTGGGTGTCCTTGCCAGGCTACAGTCCCCTAGTCCAGAAGGCTCTGCCACCTCCTCTGTCACCAGCAGCCCCAGAGGCTTGTGGATGCCGTCACACTCCTGCACACAAGCCAGCTCATCTCCATGCACTTGACACAGAACCTCCCCCTCCCCGCCTTGACTCTCCACCCCCAGGTTGTCACCCTCTCTCCCCGGCCCTTGGAAAGCTCACCTCACACCTTCTGCAGGAAGGCTACCCAGAGCCACAAAGTGTAGTCCGTCCATGCAGTGGAATATCATTCAGCCTTAAATAGGAAGGAAATCTGACACACGCTACAACATGGATGGACCTTGGGGACGTTATGCTCAGTGAAATAAGCCAGTCTCAAAAAAGGCAAATACTGTATGATTCCACTCACATGAGGTGCCTAGAATAGTCAAATTCACAGAGATAAAATGTGGGATGGAGGTTGCTAGGGGAGGGGGCAGGGAGAATTAGTGTTTAATGGGTCAGAGTTTCAGTTTGGGAAGATGGACAGAGTTACGGAGATGGATGGTGGTGGTGGTAACGTAACACCGAGAATGTGCTTAATGCCACCGAACCGTACACTCAAAAATGGTTAAGATGGTCAGTTTTATATTATGTGTACTTTGCCACAATAAAAAAAGAAGGCTTTCCAACTTCTCTCTCCCTTCTTTGAACATCTATAGAACTCACTCTAGGACCCCCAAATTTTAGTATCTGTTTGGTTGCCACCTCGAGATTGGATCTGCCCGTTTTGGTTTGGGAGCCTCGCCTCTTCCCCTAGCCTGCGGTCACGTCACAGACTCCGTTTGTACTTGTCCCGTGTTCGCTGCAGCGCTGGGCCCTTGGTACTCAGGGCAAACTTGCATTGGATTAAACTGCATTCGTGTCTGCAGCCTCACCAGAAAACTAGACTTTTCATGTGGGTGACGGAATGGCTTAAGCTCTGACAGAGGAGCTGTCCTCCTTGAGTAATTGAGGCACCTGGAACTCCAGTACGGCGCCACCATAGAGGAGGCAAACATGGTGTTGTGTCAGGGGAGGGGCCACCTGAGGACAGGAAGGAGGGCCAGAGTGTGGTATCTACTGCGTCTCTTAGGCTGAGGGCTGTGAGGAAGGGGCTCTGTGGTCAGGCAGCTTGGGAAATGGTGCGAACCACCTTAAACTGGTTTGGCTCTAGTGGGACTTCTCAGATCCTTTAAAATACCAGTGTGTGTGTGGGGGTCTCCAAGAGGCCCATGTGGTATGTGCTGCTTCCCGTGTGTGTGTCACTCGGCATCACTCTGCGGTCCCTTTTGGGGGGATCAGCTCCAGGAGCGGGGCTTCGTGGCTCAGCCTTGGGGATCTTTCTCTGGGTATGGGGTCCCCCTGGAAGACTGAAGGGTCTACACACACCCTCACATGGGGTCCATGCCCTGGAAGACTTAGGGTCTTGGGTGTGCCTGATCTCTCCACCTGCCTCCCTGGGCCATCTGGCCATCCCGTCCTGGCTCACACCGGGACTGGGGCCACGGGCTCTGCTCACTCCCAGGTCAGCCTCGTCTTCCTGTCCCCGGCACCCATCCCCCCATCCGAAGGCTCATTGATCTTGTCTTCTGTGCTCTTCTGTTTCCTTTTGCACCCACTCTGGCCCAAGGGCTGTGATTTATTCACAGTCCCACATCTCCACCCTGCCGCTTTCAGTCACTGATCTCATCTATATTCAGTCGTGCATTATTTAACTCTAGAAAATGTTCTGGGTTTGAAATGAAGAGGGAGAGACTCATTAATATGGGCCTTACAGATGTATTTCTTCCTACTCCTTGGAACTTCAGAGGGCTTTGCAACCATTAGCCCAAATAACTCTTTCTTCCTTTGAAGAGCAGAGGTGCACAGGAGGCCCAGTGGGTTGAGGTGGGAGGGCCACGGCTGGGGCATCGCAGTTGCTACCGACTCTGCCACGCAGGGAGGGCTGCGAGGAGGTCGGGGATCTGCATGCTGGTCCTGGAGTTGCCACTGGCTGCCCGTGCTCTTCCCGTGAATCCCTTCCTCGCTCTGGCCGTGCTGTCCTCTGTAAAGTGAGGCGTTGGACCATGCGGCCTCCCGGGCCCACGAGGCGCTCACGTGCTCCATGAGAAGCATCCCTGCTCCTCCGCGGCACCAGAGGGGAAAAGAGTTCAAGTCAAGCAAATTGCACTTGTCGATTCGTATATCTTTCACACACATCTTAAAAGTCAGGGAGAGCAGACCTATCACAAGATGAGTTTATCCTTTTAAATCATTTTGCAGCAGTAGGAAACCCGAGAATGCCCAACGCAGAGACTGTTTAAATCCATTGTATTTATGTAGCAGCCTTATTCCCAAAGTACTTGAAATGCATTTTCATATTTGGTCTTCACAGTCTATTTCCAGAAGGTGAGTTGAGGAGAGTGAGTATCCCAGTTTACAGATGGGGACTGAAGCACAAGAGAGATGAAATGCCTTCCTCTAAGCGACCGAGCTGCATGGGGGCAGAGATCTGGGTCACAGACTCAGTGTTTCCTGGAAATTTCTCCACTAAGATAACCCCAAGCCCTTGGGCTTCACCTGTCCAGAGAGAAACATCCTTCTCTCCCAAGCCTTGCTTTCCTCCTGGTCAGATCCACACAGTGTCATCTGGACCAGAAATCTGGTCAACATCCTTGCTTTTGTGACTTTGTCACTACCCCCGTCCAACCAAGCACGAACTTAGTCTCCCAGTGATTCCTCAAACCCTTCTTCTCTCCACCCTGAAGTCAGCTGCCCGAGGAAGACCTCCCTCATGTCTCATCTGGACTGGACTTTTGCTGTAGCTCCCTAACTGGTCTCCTTCCCCCTAGGCTTCTTCAAGTCCATTCTCCAAAAATTTAGATCTGGCTACACCCCAGCACACTTTCTTACCCTTCACACGCTAGTTCAAAGCCCTCATAATGGTACTTGGTATTTATTGAATAGTCTCTGTCTTCCATCATGGTGTCTGGGGACGGCTGCTCTCATCTTGTCTGTCTATTTGTACCACGCTTTATGTTTTCGTAATACTGGGCCAACAGTGGTTCTCCAACTAAACCATCGAATCTCCACCTCCGTGCCTTTGCTCGTGCCGTTTTCTCTGCCTTGAGCAACCAGTTCAGCCCCGTTCACCTCTTCTTGGCAAGTTCCTGGTCCTGATTTTTCCAGACACATGATGCCCTGTGGCTGGATTAGATGCCACTCTTCTTTCCCTACCTTGCACCCACTTCCAACATGGGGTTTTCTGTGCTATAGATAAAAATGATATGTTTACTTTATCTGTCTCCATTATAAGACTTTAGTTTCTTGAGAGCAAGAACCAAATCTTATTCATTTTTATAGCTTCAGTGCTGCGACTACAAAGCAGAACAAACTATGTGTGTGGCAGGAGTTTTAGGGAAAACACTATCTTTGATTTTATTCTCAGAATAGTGGAGGGAAGCAAAATGCCTAAGGATGTAGTGTGTCCTAATAAAGATGGAGTGTTTCTTCTTATTTTTTTTTTTGTACTGATCCCAGGGGCGTTTTCCTAAGATGCTTCGCTGAGCTATAGATGCTCGGTCAAGGTCGACCATATCTGCTCAACACTTTCTCTAGTTCTGAGTTCAAGACTGTGGACTCCACCCTTACAGGGAGCTATTTACTTGGCTTAGAGAAAATCTCCATTCCAAAGCCACAGATGTTCCTGTGACCCTGGGCAGTTTTCTTGGGGATGAGTGTCCTTGATCATGAGAGACCAGTGCAAACCCATCCTTCCTCCTTGTCCTGGGCAGGAGAAAAGGAAAAACTCCAAGGAGGCCCTCGGCATCACTGTTTGATTCCCAGGAGTGGTGAAAAAACGTGGGACAGAGGGCAAGAGCCATTTCAGGGATGCGTGTGTGTGTGCGCGCGTATGCGAGATAACTTGTTTTCCCTGCTGCTTAGGAGGAGTGAATCAGTGCTGGGACAGAGTCTGGCAGCAGCCAAGGTCGAACAGGAGTAGCAATCGTGAAGTTCCCTCCCACGAGGACACTTCATCCCTGCCTACCCATGGGCCTAACAAAGCAATCACTGCCTCCCACTGTTTCAATCTTTTACTCAATCACTTAATGATTTCTCAGGTCCGGGCGGCACGGCCACCGCCCCAGTATTAACACAGGGTATAATTATCTACCCTATTCCTCACCACCGCACCTCCTGTTTACTGCCTTTACGGGGACCCAATTTCACCCATCTTCTTGCTGTGGGCATAAAAAGGACCATGGGCCTCTTATCACTGCCTGGGGCCTTGGAGCAGCCAGCCGTAAACTGCAATATCTGCTCGTTTATTCCTGTTCATTCAATTGGCTCCAAATTGCTCTGAACAAATTCTTGGGCTGCAGAAGGGCTGTGCGGGCCTATTTTCATCAGCGTGGACACTGAGCAGGGAGAGGGGAAGGGAAAGACCCTGTTGCCAGAGTTTTCTCTGTTCCCCACCCAACCTCGCTCCTCGGCTCTTCTGCACACACATTGCTCCTCCATGCAGGAAACAGGCCATTCTCCTGCTGAGAACCTGCATCTTACTATACCGACTGCTCCCCTCCATGCAATGCGTGGCTGAAGGGGTGCATGATGGGAAGGAGATCTAAGCCTGCACTTGCCTCCAGCAAAGCTGTGCTTGCAGGAGGAGACAGCTCCATCTGACCATCTTTTTTCTCTCCCAGGGAGAAACTGGAGGAGCTTAGTCAGGGGAGGCACAATCCCAGCATGGCCAGTTGAGAAGGGCCACAGGGTCAACCGTACAATGATTCCAACACATTGATGGTTTTTTTCCCTCTTACCCTCGTAGGAACTCCTCCTCCTGGTCCCTTCTGGCTATAAGAGGCTTCTGAGGTCAAAGCCCTTGATTCGCCTGGCCTGTGTTCTTTCCTGATTGCTGCCTTACTGTGTTTATAGGTTGGAAGTTCTCAGGAATGTCTGATCTGAATCTTCCTTATAGAATGGAAAACTATTTATTTTTGTTCATCTTTGTCTGGTTGTCTGTCTATAACTCTTTTAAGACTGGGAGTCAGCTATGAAAGTCTTCTTTCTCTCAGCCTTATGCTGCCCAGGCCAAATCCTCTCAATTTCAAGAGTCCTAGAATCATGTAACTTAAGAGCCAGAAGGGTCTCTGTTACCCAGTCTTCCCCAGCTTGACTTTGTCATCTTTTGTTTATATATACCAGTGACTACCTTCAGATCCCACCCAGTTTCTCTGCATGACATTTAAAATGTGGGTGGTCAGCTTCAATTTCTTATGGCCCATGGGGTCCTGGGGGTTCAACTGAATACTTCGAAGAGGGGTTCTTGGTCTTCCAAGCTTTCCTTCAAGAATAGGAGGATGGACAAACATCAATCACACTTCACTTTTCTCTTTCCTTAAGGATAGGACAAAGGGGACTAGGTGTGGTAGAAGTGTAGGTTTTCAGAAGCCAGTTCTGATATTTCAGCTTCATGAAGGAGGGCTCCCTGGAGGAGGTGAGGTTGTGGCAGAAAGAATTCTGGGTTTGTATCCAGGATGCTTGGGTTCTAGGTCTGGTTCTCCCAACTCCAGCTGGGTGCCCTTGGACAAGTCACTTTGCTTCTCTGGGTCTCGGCCTCTCTTTTCTAAAGTCTTCTCTGGTTCTGACATTCATGAGTGAAGAGGATCCCAGAGGAATAACCAGAGAGTGAGGGATTCAGGGGATCCAAACAATGTGTCTAAGAACACTTGAGCCAAATGGGACTCGAACAAAATAACCAAGAGAAAGCGGTGGAGGGGTAATGGAGAGAGGTGGTGTCAACTTGCGGGAGCTGGTGTGAGATGTGTGTGTGGGGTGGTCAGGCCCGAGTGTGCTGGGGTGGTGGAGACCTCCTTTTTGTTCCTCCGGCAGGTGCGGCCCACTTCCATCGTGCTGTTCATGGCATTGACCTCCCATTGGTGTCATCCTCCTGTGCCAGTAGCTCATGTTGGAAGTAGGTTGCCCCAGAATTTCCAGATCACCTGGGGACTGCTGTGTTTTGCAGAGTTCCTCTCCATCTGGTCAGCCAGCAGGCAAAGAAACCTGTCTAAGGGCTGGACGTGTCTTGCAGAGAGAAAATGAAACCACACCAGCTTCAAGCCAGTCTTTTCTAATAAAAGGATCCAGTAACTAATATTTTCCACTGCCTTTTCTCTACTAATGCCATGGAAATGCAGCATTAGACACAGGAACTGCAGTGGTTTGAAGAAGGAGAAAGACCCTATTTTCTGTGTCTATAAATGTTTTCCCCTAGGCTTCTTTGACATGGTTGGATGTTTTAATGCGTTGGGCCCTGGCGAGCAGAGTGTCCACTGCACTAGGCTCATCTCCCTGTCTCTCTCCTGGGCTCTGCTGACTGCCCCAATTAACAGAGAAAATGTAGCTTTCTTCTAGTGATGGAGGCTGGAGCAGGCTTGGAGCCCTGCAGCTTGCCAGATAGTGCTGGGCAGCACTGTGAGCTGAAAAACGCTCCAGAGGCAAAGGCAAGGGAGAGATCAGGTTGACCTGTGGCCATTTCCCAGAGCCATAGGTTTCCACGTGGCTAAGCCAGCTTTGGCTGGTAAGGCAGGAGCATGGGCCGGCTGGGGAGCCCAAGGGTGGCATTCCTGTCCCCTGCTCTTAGCAGGACGCTCTGGGGATTGTGGCTCAGACTCTTAGGGCAAGCTGCTTTGTCAGTGTCCCCAATTTCATTTGCCTTCCCTCTCCTTTTCCCTGGAACATTTGCCATCTACCAAAATTGCAAGAGACTAAGCATAGATGAATCCTTCTGAAGGTCCCTGGTGTCTGGATCCACTGTGTCTCATGCAAAGTGTGAACTTGGACAAATCACTTTATTCTTGTTTTTTGCAAAATGAGAATATCTCACCCCTGGCTGCTGCCTCCACACCCCCTCTGCATGGTGTACAGAAAGGGTCATGGGCCTGGAGCCAGGTGTCTGCGTTCCAGTTCCAGCAGTGCCCCATAACACAGTCTTGTGACCTTGAGCAACACTTCTAACCTCTGTAAGCTTCAATTTCTTCATCTGCAAGATGGGTTTAATGATGTTTTCTGTGACTATAGGGTTTTGTTGGAATGAAATGAAATAACAGTGCTTCGAAAGAGGAAAGGTCTGTGCAAGGGTAAAGTAGTGCTAATGGTATAGACATGTGCAGGAGGTTTCACGTGAAATGATTTGAGTGCGTCATCCAAAAGAATCTATATAGGAGTGTGACCATTGGATGTGCTCAGCAATGTTTAGCAAGGAAGGGGCCCTGTCAGACCCTCTTCTGTGGCACTCAGCTCCATGCCATTGTCATCATCCCCTTCACTATCTGCTGGTGTCTGGGAAATGATGAATCACTGGGTCTGCCCAGTCCTTATCTGGACATTCCTCAGGCCATCCCTGTGAGGTCAGAAGAGAAGAGACTGGGGGGCCCATGAAGTAAAGAGGACAGGAACCATCCAAGTTTCTGGGTCCTGGAGATGGGCGCCATCTGCTCCCTACCTTGGGGGTCTTCTGAATTCTCCAACAGACGAAATTCCAGGCAGGCCTAAAGTTACAATGGGAAAATTCACTTCTTAAAAAGGCTTGTTTCAGGGCTAACCAGGTCATGGGAATCCTTGAGACTTGACTAGGGTTGACCAACTTTGAGCTAATTCACTGGAGAAGCTTCATGTGTTATGAATATTTCATATGGAAAAAGAGCCAAGACAGGCACCTGTGCAGGGACAGAGCTGCTTCTTAAACACTCCAGTGTCACAAAGGCCATGCTAGTGGATGCCTGCCTCTGCCTTGCAGGTGTGTCTAGGCCTCAACTATATCACATGGTTATGGATCTAGATTATCCTTTAAAAATCTTTTGGGATAGGAGATACCAAAATTGTCCTAAGTAAGCTATATTATTGTTAGCAAATTTAGCAATACAAAAGCCTGGGTCCACATCTCCTTTCCTGCAGTTTTAGAGAATATTCTTGAGTTCTCAGAAAGGGAGGAATAAAGTTTGTTGACCACTCTTTGAGGCTTACAATTATTTTTATTGAAACTTGTTCTTCTCACATCTAGTAATGCCGAGAGTTGTGAAGGGTCTCAGATTTTACTCTACTAATAAGTTAGCTTGCTATTGTTTCAAGTTTGCAGAAGACATGAGATTCCTGTATCACAGACAAAAGACTTTTATTCAGAGCAAAAGCAGTAGCCAGATTATAGGCTTATTTGTATTGGTCCCCTGAACGCCAGTTCCCACAGGGTGGGAATGAAAATGGCCCAATGATACCTGTACGCACAGTGTGTTTTATTATAGGAGAGAACCCTTGACCTTAGGGAATCCAAATCTTTTATAATGGGCAGTAAACATTCCTGCTCTTTGCTCCGAAGTGAGATCCTATCTCTATCTTCCAGGGCTGTTTGCTGTACAAACGTTCTTGAAAAGGGAATCTGGAACAAATGGCACTCAGCACCTTGCTTGCAAGGCATGCAAACGCCTGAGTCCCACAGAGAAATGTCTCCAGTATTTATTGGTTTTATCATGTTTAGGTGAGAAAATTCTAATTTCTTGAACCTTTTCCCCTGGGTTCTGTTTCCCAACCCCTTCACTGGTCAGGCAGTCATCCCCGCTGGCCCTCTGTGGCTGTCTTTGAGCCCTGTGGTTTCCTGCCTTCTGGGCAGCACCATTCAGACAGACCCTCTACTCTTCTGCAGGTGACTTCCATGAAAGAAGTTTACCTTCCTGTTAAGGAGTCCCCAAGGAAACTGCACCTGGAAGGTGCATTTCCATCATCTCTTCAGTTCTAGAAAGATGAAGACAAATTATAGGCAATTTAGAAACGGGAAACTTAGGTGATGAGGGCTGACGTCAGGAGAAAGAGGAAAAGAACTGCACGTGCAAGCGTCTGCTCAGGTTGTGTTGAAGCAATCGGAGGAAGGGGGTGTGGGGAAGCGTCCAGGCCTGAGCAGGAGAGGCTGAGAGTGCCTGTCGGGATGAAGACCTCTGACTCTCTCCCTCCCTGGCTTCACCTCTCTGTGCTTCCCTTTCCTCTTTGATAAAACTGGGATAAAAACGATCTGTTGTTTTGGGGGATTGAAGAATATACTACATATTTAATCACCTAGAGTAGTGCCTGGCACATAGGAAGAGCTCAAGGAATGCATGCTGTTTTGGGAACACAGAAGATTAGAGCTGGAGAGAATCTTAGAGAGCCTCATATTCAGCTTCCCAGTCTGCAGAGGAGGAAACAGAGCTCGGAGGGAGAGGTGGCGGCCCCGTGAACACGACACCAGTTATAGAAAGAGTATGACTGGGCCAGACTTCATCTAGAATATTTAAGAAATAAGAATATATTATGGTTACTTGTCATTTGAACATGTTTTAATAGTTAAGGTCCACACAGTGAGAAAAAGTAGCACAAATCTATTAGGTTTCAAGTTCTTCTTCTGACTTGCTTCAGAGAGGGGAAGTGCGTTGATGACTTTCCTGCGATGACTTTTCTGCCTGCCTCTTCCAAAGCCCTACTGCGAAGGTTCATGTTCTTACTCACTTCCGGTATTGGCACCAATGGCTAAATGCATGTGGGCTTTTTATTCTGGGGGCTGAGGAGATGTGATCAAAGTTTCTTATTTTCCAAAGTTCTCTTGTAGGTGTCTGTAGGCGCCAGTGAAAATTATTCTAACTTCCCACAAATAAAGTAAGCTTCCTCTTACAACGTGGATTAAGGATGCCAATGCTTTTCACTTCTAAGTAATCTCACAAGACATTTTTTCAATCATGTTACATTGATTAAATACTGATTATTTTCCCATCTTATTTTAATCAAAATTTAACTGCCAAATTAGAGCTTCCGATCAGTAAAATGCCATCAGCTGTTCCACTGGGGTGAAATAATTCTAACTCATAGGTCAAAACATGATGTTACAGTATACCTGGGCAAACTTGTCTACAACAAACAACATCTTTGCATTTTTGGAAATACTGAAAGATGTCCAAAGATTCCCATTTCTATTTCCAGAAGCATTAGGAACCACCACCATGAACCACAACACAGGATCAAGAAGCTGGAAGGGATCTTAGGAATAATCTAGTCTAACTTCTGACTTTTACGGAAGGAACTGAGGCCCAGGGGTGGGGTAACTTTTCCAAAGACACTGGCAGAGGCCTCTTGGAGTGGCTCCCCAGCCCCACTGATGTCCTTCTTTTCTGGGAATGGCTGTAGGATAGGGGAGCCCCCAGGGCCACCTCTGGGCTGTCATCCTATCTTGGTGGGTTCCTCCTGAATTAGACCTCAGAGACAGCTATTAATAGTTTCTCTCCTGGTCTCAAACTGAGCTTATCAGTCTATTTCTCAAGAATTTGAC
Organism: Indri indri; assembly: GCA_004363605.1. Lineage (NCBI taxonomy): Eukaryota > Metazoa > Chordata > Mammalia > Primates > Indriidae > Indri > Indri indri. The sequence continues at coordinate 2,191 of RJWJ010016669.1, read as the reverse complement.
ATTTGGAACAGGGACTTGGAGCCTGAAGGCTTCTTGAGGTCTCGTCCATAAAGGGCAGCACAGTTGGAAGGATGTCCATGTTTTCCTGATCTGATGCCGAGAGCTACTCTTGTGCCTTCTCTTCACGTGTCTTGCTTGTCTGACTCTTTCTTTGACTTCGTGAGATACCCCCGTGTCCTCCCAGTGAATTCTTCCTAAAAAACAAAAGATCATTTAGGATCGGTTTCTGTTGCTGGCTGCCCAAGGAACTTTAACTAAAAAGACAAAGAATTAGTAAACGGCAATATTGGACCTAGAATCCAGGTCTCAGGATTTCCAATCTAATGCTCCTTCCGGCACAGCATGCTGTCACTCAGAAAAATCTATAAATCTTTGATATAACTCATGCTTTGAGCGATGCACTAATTATTAGACAATGAAAGTTCTAGGGGAAAAAAGCAATCTTTCCGGAATCTTTATTAAGAGCTCTTTTTCAAAGTATGAGTTAGAGAAAACAAAAATCATGCAGATACCTAAATACTCTATTATATGAAACTAGAATAATGAATTCAGTTTACTTTTAAAATGAGATATTATTATTATTATAACACAATCTCTAGGGTCGATTTACCAAAGCATTAATATACAAAATAGAAAGACATTCTCTGAATTTTGAAATCTCTTTCACTGATGTGTTTAATAATGCCACTTGGTTTTCTATGTGCTCCTAGAGGGATGCAAATGAATTTGCTTCTATAGACAAATGAATCTGCTCCTTCTCAAGGTTGGGAGGGGGAAAAAATAAGGACTTTCTGTTTTACTACTGCCCCTATTTATCAATAGAGAAACGGAGGCAGTGAGGCTCATATAACTGCTTGAAGTCCATTGAGAGCAGGAAGTGGGGGTGAAAGGGTGAAGCAGAATTAGCACCATGTGTCTTCTCTGAGTTGGGCTTAGCTTCCGACGTGTAGTTTGCATGAAAGGAGAGTGCTGGCTTAGTCTGTGTATTATGTGTCTTTACAACACCCAGTGCCTAGCACGTATGTAGGCTCCCCATAAATCCTGAAGGACGGAAGAATGGAGGGAGGGCGGGAGGAGAAAGAGGAAGGAGAAGAAAGAAAAGAAGGACTTAAGGAGGGAAGAAAGACAGAACTACTGAACTAGAGAGTGTTAAAGGTGAGCTTCTTTGAAACTGTCCTGTGAAGTCCGTGGGACACATGTCCAGGTTTCAGGTTAATTTATGAGGCAGGCAAGTTGGGAAACCCGTAGCCATCCTGGCTAGAATGGAGATTACTCCACGGGGAAAGGGAAAGGTGCAGAGCAGGAGGGGTGAGGAGGAAAGAGAAGAAATCAAAACCAAGCAAAAGGTGTGGAGGGTGAGGTCGACCCTCGAGGAGTCACAGCACGGCGTGTGCTGAGATCGCACCCCTGCCACCGCGGGGCTCTCTCTCCACCTGGTTATCACCCCTCCTGTTCAGGGTGCCCCCTCCTCTCCTGTTCTAGACCAGAATCAGCCTCCAGGAAGCGGAGATATTTCCACAGCTGAATAAAACACTGACCTCTTTAAAAAGTGTTAACAAGACATTTGTGTTGTAGCAGATTTAAACCTTGGGCTGCATGACTGATTTTGTAATGATGCAATTTGGATCACCAGCTGGGGGGCTGCCAAATGTTGCTTGGTGCCCTGAAATGAATCTCACCGGATGACTCTCCCTGGTCAAGTCCTGCTTCTTCCCCAAACACTCTTCCTCTTCCTATTTCCTAACTCACCCTGCCTCCAGACACCTGGGCACGGCTGGCCTTCGATCGGCTCGGTTTCCTCCGTGCTTACTACTGGACCGGAAAGCCAAGCATTAGGAGTTCTAGTCCCAAACGCATCCGGGGAAGGAACTGTGTGCACCATACCAAAGGGTGGGTACTATTCCTGCAGAACCTGAGGTTTTCCTTCTCTCAAAGCCAACTGGGCTTGCTCTTGGGATATGGGGGCTGTGCTCTGGGCCCGGGGTGGTGTGCCCCCACTCCTTGAGATGTAATTAGTGCTCAGCAGAGTCAGAGGCCATGGCAAGAACGTTTAGGTTAAAAGGGTTAAGGAGAGAAATATGGGCATGGATTGTGGCAAATGGGAATAAGAAGAAAGAAAAATTAATGGGATGAAGATGGGGTAAGGATGGGTCCATATGGCCACAGTGCTTAGATGCCACATTCGGAGATG
>RJWJ010016668.1:0-34151 GCA_004363605.1 Indri indri | reverse complement strand
ATGTGAGTGTACATGTATTACATATACATATATATAATATATGGAGAATTACACTTGTTCTATGTAAATAATGATAGAGTATATAAATTAATTCTATAAGTATATCATATAAGAATAGTTGGCCCTATAATGCCTTCATTTTAAAAATTTTGGTTGCTTAAATGGGGTAAAAGTCATCTCTGGTTTACTGGTAAGGAAACTTATATACATATGGGATGTTTTTACTCCATAAGATTTTCAATTTGAGATATATATTAGAACTCTAAATACTTTATTTATAATTCATTGTTTAGCCCATGGAAATGTAGTTGCTATTTAAAGAAAAAAGTTTATAAATCACAGTGTGTTTTTTTTTTTTTCACAGAGTTGTTAGAAATCATCTAGTTCAACTTCATTTTTTGAAAAATTGATGCATAATAGTTATATATATTTAGGGAGTACATGTGATATTTTGTTACATGCCTGGACTATCTAATGATCTTGTCAGAGTATTCGGGGTGCCCATCCCCTCAAGTATTATAATTTCTATATTTTGAGAACATTTTAAGTCCTCTCCTCTAACTATTTTCAAATATTCAATACATTGTTGTTAACTATAGTCACCCTATCCTGCTATTAAACATTAGAACTTCTATCTAACTGGATGTTTGTACACATTAACCAACTCCTCCCTACCCCCCAACCCCCACACCCTTCCAGACTCTGGTATCTATCATTCTACTCTTTATCCCCATGAGATCAACATTTAGCTCCCAGATATGAGTGTCTTTCAGTGCCTGGCTTATTTCACTTAACAATAACAATAACAATAATAATGACTTCCAATTCCATCTAATTGTTGGAAATGACATGACTTTTTAATGGCCAAGTAGTATTCCATCGTGTATATATACAACATTTTCTGTATCCATTTGTCTGTTGATGGACACTTAGGTTGATTCCATATCTTTGCTACTGTGACTAGTGCTGCAATAAACATGGGAGTGCAGGTATCCCTTTGACTTACTGATTTCTTTTCCTTTGGATAAATACCTAGTAGCGGGATTGATGGATCATACTCTAGTTCTATTTAGTTTTTTGAGAAATCTCCATACTATTTCCCTAGTGGCTATATTAATTTGCATTGCCACCAACAGTGTATGAGTTCCCTTTTCTCTGCATCCTCACCAGCAGCTGTTATTTTTTGTCTTTTTCATAGTAGCCATTCTAACAGTGGTAACACAGAGTATCTCGTTATGGTTTTGATATGCATTTCCCTGATATTAGTAATATTGACTGAGCATTTTTTTCATATATTTGTTAGCCGTTTGTATGTCTTCTTTTGAGAAATGTATATTCAGTTCCTTTGCCCACTTTTTAATGGGATTATTTGTTTTGTTTTGTTTTGTTTTTTACTGTTAAATTGTTTGAATTCCTTATATATTCTGGATATTAGTCCTTGTTAGATGAATAGTTTGCAGATATTTTCTCTCATTCAATAGATTGTCTCTTCACTCTGTTGATTGTTTCCTTTGCTGTACAGAAGCTTTTTAGTTTAATATAGTTCTGTTTGACTATTTTGGGGGTCTTTTTTCCTGTGCTTTTGAGATCTTAGCCATAAAAGTTTTTCCTAGACCAATGTCCTCAAGTGTTTCCTTTATGTTTTCTTGCAGCAGTTTTATAGTTTCAGGTCTTACATTTAACTCTTTAATCTATCCTGAGTTGATTTTTGTATACAATGAGAGAAAGGGGTTCGAATTCTTCATTTTAACAATAAAAAATTATTCAGAGATATTAACTGACTTCTAGATTTTTATATATATAAATGAGATACATGTATGAGAGAGAATCTATATATTTAAAACATATGCTGTCTACGTATTTTAATCATTTCTCACTAAGGACTTGTGGTGAGGGGACATAAGGGAAAGAGGATGTCTTACTTAGCTGTGCTAATTTGGTCTTATCCAGACTTCCACTTCTGGGTGGGTACAGTCTATCCTGGACATTACTGACTCATTTTTTTTTTTCTCTCTTTTTGTACCTTCTTCTTTCCCTCTCTAATTATTCCTTTTACTATTCCTGTATCCTTGTCCTTTCTTAAATTCTCTTTACTTTAAAGTCCTAAATGTTGCAATGATAGAGAGATTTTATCTAGTTGGGGTTGTGCTGGAAGAATGAGAAACAGTTTCTGGTGTACAGCAATGACAACACAAACCCTATGCCATATTCTCTTACCATTCTATGCTAGGGAGGGAGCAAGGAAGGAAAATTTGAGTGATTTATTGGAAAGCTACTGAATGGCATGCTGAACAACCAGGCAGGCCTAGGGAGGCCAGGGATTTGAGCATTTAGGTGATCGATAGGGTGGGAACTCACGTGACACTAATTTAGGAACTACTGGTCAGTTGACTCAGTTCTAACTGCCTTCTAGTCCTGTGTGTCCCTGCTCTCAATTCAAATTCCTAGGAGAGCCTGCTCATTTCAGCTTATCCTGGCTCTGGGGTCCTGTGGTTGTTAGCTCACTAGAATCACGTAGAATGCCGGAAGGACTGTTCCCACAAAGGAATGGATTCTGGAAAGAGCGCAGAAATAAGAAGTGTATACATTCTAATTTGACTGCATAACATACACAGATGTCCTTTTTTCTATAAACATCATTTGAAAATATTTGTCTAATATAATGCAAATAACTCCTCTACTGCAGAAAGAATCCCCTCCTTAATAGGTTCCAGTCACCACATCCAGAGAGGAAGGCTTGAGGCTACCATTTGCTAGGTTTGTATCATCAGATCATGGCCGTGCTTCCTGTAGGAAGCATAGCCTGTGCTATGCTGTATGGGTCAAATGATACACCATGGTGTACCAACGGTCTTATATGCCAAAAAAATAAATAAGTAAAAAACAAGCAAGGGAATACCGGCAGTGGTGTTAGAGCTTCCTTGTCTCTCTCTTGGTTACAAGCTTGGTTACAAGCTGGTATTTATGATTCTTTCACTATCCATTTTATATCTTCTTTGCCCTTAGGAAGCTCCTAATATTTGTGTCTGCTGAATTAGATAAACCACACTCTTATTCAGGAAGACTCTAAGCCCTTATTGTTCCTACCTGCTATATCCATTGATTCTTTTCTATTTGTACTGTATACAATCGTCATCCTGGAGGAGTTCTACTCCTTCTAACCCTTATTTGTATGTGGCAACTACACTATTTTGTCTTGATTACTGTCATCATTCTGGCATAATCCTCTTTTTTTCTTTCAACAAGAGTAAAAATATTAAAATGGCTACATAGCAATCTCACCTTCTAATTCAGTGGAAAATATATTAGGTGCCCTTGTGAATGCATTTCTTCTTGGCTTCCAAATTTCTAGGAAAGAATGTGAAAAATTGAGACTAGGTAACTATTAGTTTCCTAGGACTGCCATAACAAAGTACCACAAACTGGCTGGCTTAAACAATAGACAATTCTGGTCTCGAATTCTGGAGGCCACAAATCTGAGATTAAGGTGTCAGGTGTTCATTTTGAGGACCATGAGGGAGAATCTGCTCCATGCCTTTCTCTCAGTTTCTGGTAGGCTCAGATGTTGCTTAGCTTGTAGACGGCATTCTCTTTCTGTCTTCACATTGTCTTCCTTCTGTACATGTCTGTCTCTGTGCCCACATCTCTTCTTTATATAAGGATGCCAGTCTTATTGGATCAGGGCCTACCCTAAAGACCTCATTTTAATTTGAACATCTACAAAGACCTTATTTTCAAATAAGGTCACATTCACAAGTACTGGGGGATTAGGACTTCAACATGTTTGGGGTGATACAATTCAACCTATAATAGTTATTAAGCATTAAACTATGACAAATACTTCTCTTTCTGCTTTTATTCCTAACTTTATTTTGGCTTTAGAGAAACAGCACTGTATTTTAGTGATTGTTGCTACAGAGAATACACCATATTTTTTTAACTACATTTCGAAAAATAGTGCCGTGTCCCAAAGGGCAGTGATGGAGCCCTCAATAATTGGCCCATTTGGCAGAGGCTGTGACTCACACCTGTAGTTCCAGCACTTTGTGAGGCCAAAGAAGAAGGATCTCTTGAGGCCAGGAGTTCAAGATCAGCCTGGGCAACATAGCAAGATCCTATCACTAAAAAATAAAACAAAAAAATTAGCTGTGCATGGTGACACTTGCCTGTAGTCCTAGTTACTTGGGAGGCTGAGGCAGGAGGATCACATGAGCCTAGTAGTTGAATCTTACACCACTGCATTCCAGCCTGGGCAACAGAGTGAAAACTTGTCTAAAAATAATAATAGTAATAATTGGTGAGTTCATCATTCCATAAGGCTATCTTCTGCCAGATATTAGGGTATACAGGAAGACCAATGAAAACTATTATAATCATTCTATTGACTTATTTCCTTAATTGTGGTGTTAATTCCTTAGTTAAAGGTAATGTTGCATGGCTTAGCATAAAGCATTAAATAAGTCTGTCAGTAATGGTGCTGACAGAAAAATCAAATCCAAATGTAGAATACATGTCTCTACCTTTGAGTACTAATTGCTGCTCCTTTGTGATAGAAGAACCCTAATTAATCAACCATCTACCAGGTATCTGATTGAATCTTGTATTATGTCTAATATCTAGCAGCTCAAGGCATAGCAAATCTGCTGACAAATTTGGTGTTTTTATTTTAGTAGTGAGAGCCTGGTGGGCAGTAGTGAGGGAAAGTCCATGTGGCTGAGTCCGTGTATAGCCTCCATCCTTGCCACTATGGCTGCCTTTTCTATGAGTATTGAACAAGCATTAGACCAAATCATACAAAGTAGCAGACTGACAGTCATATGTGGCCCATAGACTTGTGTGTTTGGCCTTCATGACATTTCAAAAATTAGAAAATTTCATGTAAAAATTTGGTTTTATGGCTTCTTTTGAAAAACAAATAAAGGAATATCTGGCATTGGCTCACACCCCAACATGGTAAGATTCAGCTAGAGCTGATTCTGAGCTGCCTTCTTTAGATAGAATATACCCTCTCCAGTTTGCCATGATGCCTGGCATCCTCTGTTGTCTTTCACCAGATTCTCTTTCCTTGTTTATGTTACCTGCCTGAAACTTTCAGATTTTTGAGTTTGTGGCCCTTGCCACAATGATGAATCAATGATGATTGTTTTGAGAAGAAACACAACTGATAGTAAGTAAGTCATTCTGTCTCCCTTATTATTAAGAACTTCTCTGGTGCAGGGCTGTCTTGTGAACATTCACCTAGAACACAGACATTCTCATCTCTGGACCAATTGTTGCCCAGAATTCTTTGTCCTTAGGCCTGGGATCTAGTTCTTTACAAGTCCCTGAACAACCACAGTCTAGACAAACCATTTGCAACCATCTCAGGCAATTTCTCATTCTAGGCAAAATGAATAGTAAGAAATACTGTTTATTGTGTCTGCCCATTGGAAGGGTTTTGTTTCTCTAGTGCCTCTCAGGACCCCCCATGAGAGGGGCTATAGTTTACTAGTTTTTGCCTATAGCTTTATGGCAGGTGGACTTCTGGCTTATGTTGGTACACCACACAGAAGCATCTGTAAATAAGAGATTTTTGTCAGTTTGTCATAGATCTCTCAACATGAAACCATAAAAGCGGCTTGAGAGTGGAGAAGTCAGAAGAGTGAGCAACCTATACAGGCAACTTAGTTATGCCTTTAGGCTCATCCTATTCATGCCATTTGAACACGGTTTGCGCTGTCACAACTAAATTTATGGCTAGATGGAGAAGACCACTCCAGTTTATTATGAACTGTTCAAATCACATGGTCACTGGGTGTCCTGTTGTCAGATCTTCAGACTCCACTTAAGTCCAAAAGGAAGCCAAGAGCAGTTTTTCAAAAGGAAGTTAATTTCTTGCTGAAGGAAATGTGACTTACTTACAAATCATAGAGATCTCCACTGAAATTCCTTTCCTGAAACTTGCTACTGTCTCTAGAGAAGACCCTGCTATCCTATCGAAAATTTGAGCACAATTGGATCTGCTGGGTCATTGGCTAGGACAAGTGACAGACTGCTTGAACTGAACTTTGAACTAGCTGGAGAGCATTCTCTTATTCTGGCTCTCATCTACATTTGGCAGCCTTTGGACTTCTGTGGTAAATAGATCATAGTAGCACACCTAAAATTGGAATATGCCTCAAAAATAAGAGGTCTACCAAAATGTATTCTTCTACCTTAGTAATGGACACTCCCATATAACAACTTAACTCTCACCTGGGCAGGTATATTCAAGTGTGACCAAACTGTTGATGGAAATAGTTCACTGCTCTCAGGCCTAGGAAAGGAACCACAGTTTGAGGTTTGAGACTTATTTGGGCATATAGTTAGATGGTTTTTGGACAGAATTCTCCTCATCGGCTGACCTCCATTAACCTCAATTCTACCCAGGATACCTTAGATCTTAGATGTTTTGCTTCTCCAAAGGCCAATATCTAATAATTACTTAAGGTTTTTGGAATTTCTTTCCTTGGTGTAGTTACTCAGGTTAGATATTTCATTTAACACTGGAGAAACTAGGAGAAAAGTTTGCAAAACTGTAAAAAAGTTTAAAAACTGTAAACAGAAGGATACAGAACTGTTACAGAATGATACTTCTTCAAGGACATCTCTCCCCTCCTTTGTTCAAAAGGTTCTGGATCAGTCAACTGACTAAACATTGGTAATTAAGAAGAGGTGGTGATTTCTTGTATTGTGACTGAAGTCCAGCCTCTATTTGCTTAACCCAGGGCATTTGTGTGTGAAACTCAATGAAGAATTTTGCGGATTGTCTGTCCAGCCCATTCTAGTGAAATCTCGGCTTGTTAATAATTTCTCCAAGATTTGATCACTACATGCGCCCTTACTTTCATTGAGGTGAGTAAGGGGTGCTACCTCAGCTCAGCTACCCAAGTTTCTTCCCATTCCACTTGAGATCTGAGGGCTCATTTCCATTACTGCCATGCCCACCAGTTTTTTCTCTAGGGAGAACAGCCAGTAAAAGCTTTTTAAAATTTCCAGTGGTTTCCCCAATAATCTATTTCCCATAGTTTTGGTGAAAATATGTTCTTCTTTTCTGTGTTGAGGTGTGGGATGGATGAGTGAGGAGAGTGAATAGGGAGGAATCAGGATTCAAGCCAGAATTTCTGTCTCCCAGTCTTTGTGAATTCTTTCTGTTGCATTATGCCAAGGAATGTCTGGCTTTTCAATGTTATTTAGTGTGTGCCAAGATTTGGTCTAGGATGGTATTAGCCAACCAAGCCAACTGTTAGAACTGAAGCTGGCAGCCCTAGCCTGGCACATGCAATGAAAGCAGCAATATTAACACATTCAGCCTGATTCAAAATTATGTTATGTCTTTTTGTATTAGTTTTTTTACTGCAGTGTAGCAAATTTCCACAAATTTAACAGCCTAAAATAATAACACAATTTATTACCTCACAGTTTCATAGGTCAGAAGTCCAGGCACAAGTCCAGGGAGACTGTTCACGGTCTCACAAGGCTAAAATCAAGGGATTGGCCACAGTTGAGATCTCATTGGAAGCTTGGAGTCCCCTTCCAGGCTCACTGGTTGTTGGCAAATCCAGTTTCTTACAATTGCAGAACCGAGGCCTTCAGCTCCTGAGGCTTTCCACCATGTGGTCCTCTCCATAACATGGCAATTTGTTTCTACAAGGTCAACAAAAAAGCATCTGCTGCTGCTTCTTATCTCCTACCTGTATATCTGAAGTCTGAACTTGGCATACAAATCTCATAATCTGGAGGCTTCTAGGCTTATCTCTTCCTGTAACTGATCTTTCACTGTCCCTCTTCTCAAAAAGGATCATTCTCTGTCCCCTTTCCCCTGTAGACTTTTCCCATGCTAGTCCTTCTCTTTAGATGATTATTTCTCTTTATGGTCCCCCCCAATCATCCCAGGGGATCCATCCAAAGACTACTCAAACTTTAGGATACTTTATAAGATTTTATTTTTCTTTTTTGTTCTTCTTTTTTAGAATCATGGATTGATGTATTAATATGATAAAGCTTTGCAGGATCTTAATTTTTCCATTACTCTTAAAGGGTAATTTAAAAAATTATTCTTTTCTCCATAGCTATTCTCTATTATTTTAAAAATCTATTTAGGGCTTCTTTGCTTTTGTTTACTCTTTTGCTTTTTTGGTTATTTTATTTAAGGAATAAACAGGAGCTACCATTTTATCTGTGTGTTTTTGCTTTTATTGGAACCCTCTGATTTTTACAATTAGCAAAGGAGCAAGTTAGCAAATTGTTAAATAAACTCTGTTACAGGCATTAGTTTAGATTTTTCATAATCTTATGTTAGTTAGAATAAGATAGGCTATGGAGTGATAACACATTAATCCCCAAATCTCCAAATCGATTTCCAGATTTCCAAATTGTAATGGCCTAGCAAAATAAGAGTTTGTTTCTTAATGATAGAAAGTCCAATGTAGTTTGCATAAATCTTTAGTTATACCATCTGGTACACATGGCCTCCAGTGTCCCTGCAAGAAAAGAGAACAATGGAGGAGGTGTACTTGTTCTTAACTGCCATAGCATGGAAGTGACAAATTTGCTTCTGCTTATAGTTCAAGTAGCTCCAACCCAAAGAAGCACCTGGAATATTTCCTCAGCATTGTCTCCGTTACAAACATTTTGCTTCTAAGGTTAAAATTAATGTTTCTTTCTCTTAAAGAAGTGTAAATACTTACTGCCTGTTTAAACTTTGGTAATATATATTATAAAATGTGAGGTTGTTTTAACTATCTGAATAAAATTTGTGTTAGAGAGAGGGTATAATTAACTGTGCCTACTAACATTCCAGCTGGGGACTTAGTATTATTACATAGAGTTGGCTGCTAATATAGCACAGCGAAAAAATACGGTAACAGCTGATATTGAAATTATTCCTATAGTGAGAACTGTAATTATTTTAGAAATTACCTTGAAAAGCAGTTTTAAGTTTTGAAAGTGAAGTCCTGAAAACATGGTCTGTAACCGTGTCATTCAAGTGTGGTCATGGACCACTGGCATCAGCTTTACCTGGGACCTTATTAAAAAGTATCTGTGGCCTCACTTCCGATGTACTGATTCAGAATATGCATTTTAACAAGACTCCGAGGTAATTTCTATCCACATTAAAGTTTGAGACTCTTTGGTCTGTAAGGAGATAGCAAATAGAGACGTGAACAGACTTTTGCAGGAGGCAGTAGGGGCTAACCAAGGAGAGCGAAGGGGAGATGTCAGAGAAGGGAGAAAGAAGACTGAGAAGCATGGCAAGAGAATTCAGCTTCTGGAGAAGGTCTCCAGTGAAAAATGACTAGATGTGAAGTGGAGAAAGACTTTTAGGAACTGGCATTTCTAAGTCTAAACTTTAAAAATTGCAGAAGTTGCTTGAATGTAAACAACTGCGGTCCTTCCTCCAACCCATCCTCTGCCACCAATGTTTCTTCTTTCAGAGGGGTCAATTTTCACGTCTAAGTTGATTAAGAACAAAGAAAAGAGAAGAGATCCATTAAGATGCACGAGGTGAAGAAAGTTTAGTGAAACCTAACGTACAAAACCAACAGTGACCATAAGAACTTAAGCTCCAAAGGAATGCAGAAGTTTTGAGAGATATTAGAATATTTATCAAATGTGGGATTGGGTTTCATGTTATTCAGTGACTCAAAAAGGGCAGGATGTCATTAGCAAAACTCAAATTATCTTTAAGTTGTTAAGATTTGATTGAGGGTAACGTTTTGTTAATCCAAAGGAAAAAAAACTTGAAAATGCAAAAAAAGTAATGTGTCTTAACTCTTGTTCTGCTAAATGATGCAAACTCTTTTTATCTAAACATTCCTGTTTTATTAAGTTTTATTTTACATACATATAAGTAAAAAATTATAATAATTTTTGGAGGGTTGGGCAAGAATTCAGTATTTTAAACACAAAAAATCCTCTGCATAACAGAAAACTATTAGAAAGAAATGGATAAGCTTTTAGTAGTGGTTGGTGTCTTTGGAAAGCAGAGTTACGATGTTTTTTATTGCTCATTGACTTTTTTCTATATATAATAAATTGTTATTAACTCTATTATAAGGAAAACCCTTTCTTTAAAAGGTTTGTTTGTATTATATTGTTCTAAATATAGAGATTGAATCCTCCAAGCTTCAGGGGAAGTGAAATGACAGTTTATCTGAATAGATTCTGAGCATTTCTACGGATGAGTAAAGCAATAGGATTCAGCTCTCACTGGTTCTAGACCATCAGTATAATTCTTCTTAGTCCTCTTGTCCATTTTTTGGAATAGACTTTAAAAAGACACATTCAAGAAAAATGACTTTTAAATCTTGATAAAAATGGTAAAATTGTGACTATCTGCTTTATGTGATATTTTTTCATCTTTCAAAATAGTACATTTGGCATTCTCTCGATGAGTTTCATAGCTATTCTGTGATGCCCCTTCCCAGCTTTAGGAAAATGTTACTATTACCCTGCCTCTTTTTTTCTGAAGTGTTTATTCAGTCCTTCTCTTTCTATTTTCATTTGAACTTTCTGAAGAAATCGTTTTCACTGGAGGTCTCTATTTGCTCTCTTCTCACCCTGCCATGGGTATTGGTAAATGAGAATGTTAATGACGATCTTACTGTTAAATCAACTGTATGCATTTCAACTCTCATCTTAAATAATGGTAATTGTTATTAGTAACTTCGTTGCAACCTTTAGTATTGTAGAAACTCTTATCTTTTTGAAATTCACTTCCTTTTATGCCTGTAAGCATTCTCTTCTGCAAATTTTCTTTCTCTACATATGTATTACTAATTCTGCTTCTGTGTTTCGATGATCTTTGCTTTCCCTTAAATGTTAGAGTTTCTTGGGGTTCCATTTTTTTTATTTAATCATATTTTATTTTTAATTGACAAATAATAATATATACAGTCAGCCTTCTGTATCTTCAGGTTCCACATTGGTAGATTCAACCAACCATGGATTGAAAATGTAGTTAGGCCTATGATGGTTGCATGTATATTGCAGATGTACAGACTTTTTTCATGTTATTATTCCCTAAACAATATAGTTTAACAACTATTTACATAGCATTTACATTATATTACATATTATAAGTAATACAGAGATGATTTAAAGTATACAGGAGAATATGCATAGGTTATATGCAAATACTAAGCCATTTTATATAAAGGAATGAAGCATCTTTGGATTTTAGTAACCCAGGGGGTACTAGAACCAATACCTTGAGGAAACTAAAGGATTTATGGGGTACAATGTGGTGTTTTCATACATATATACATTGTGCAATGATCGAATCAGGCTAATTAGCATATCCATTACCTCAAACATTTGTCATTTCTTTGTGGTGAGAATATGTAAAATCCTCTTTCAGCTATTTTGAAATATACAATATATCATTGTTAACCTGGGCTTCCATTTAGACTTTCTGGCCTTATTGGACATTTTTCCCTAGCTTAAACTACTAGCTCTATTTCACTGATTCCCTAATATTTAAAAACTATTCAAGTAGTCCACGTTTCATGCAATCTAATTTTGAAAATACAGATGTACACTAAAAAATGCATCTGTAGTACCACTAACCAGAGATCAATGTGACATTAAGTACAAGAATGGAATTGTGCTCTATATATTATTTGTAATTTGATATTTCATATCATAAAGCATGATGATCTTCACATCAATAAATTAAAATTTATATCACCCTCTGAAATTGATTCATAATTTTTCTTCATATATGTTTATCATATATCACCATATTTTGGACATTTAGATTATTTCCAATATTTTGCTTATATTAATAATATTGTGATGAACATATTCATGTATGTTTCTTCATATATGTCCATGTTGATTTCCTATGGTTGATTTTCTAGAAATAGAATCATTAGCTGAAAGTCTACATAATACGCCTTTTTTGAAGGTTTTGGACATATACTGTAAGATTTATCCCTGGAAATCTGCTTTTAAAAGTAGATTTTAGGCTAAGCGTGGTGGTCCACACTTGTAATCCCAGGACTTTGGAAGGCTGAGGTGGGAGGATCACATGAGACCAGGAGTTCAAGACCAGCCTGGGCAGCATAGTGAGACCCCCATCGCTACAAAAAAAAGAAAAAAGTAGACTTTATACATGTCTAGTCCCTCTCATCTTTGCCAAAATTGAATGTTAACTTCTTTTTAAACTTTTGTTAATGGAATAGTAGTAAAAAAAAAAAAAAAAGACTTTTGGTGGGTGGAGAGAGTGAACGTCTTAGCTTGATGTGAAACTTGCCCAAAATGCTTAAGAAAAACTTGGCTGACTGGAGTTTCTGGATCACAAAGTGAAGGTAAAGAGACCATGAAATTTAGCCACAAATGTTAAGGTAACCTTATGTATATCCACCGTCTGGTGAGGCTTGAAGGAATTCTGATGATATTTATATTTCTTTAAACTGTTTTTCATATGCTTATTAGTCATTTTATTTCATCTTTTATGAAATGCCTGTTGATGTTTTTCATCCATTTTTCTACTACAGGAAAATGGTTTTTCTTATGGATTTGTAAGATCTCTGCATATGTTAAAAATATTAAACCTCTTTCATATAAGTTGCATCTTTTTTCTAGTTTGCACCTTTATTTTTGCTGATACAGATTGTATTTTTGGATGAATGGACATTTTTGCTGTTTATAAGCCAAAATCTGTTTTCATATTTTTCTTTTTGATTTTGACTTTAGTGTGACGTAAAGGAATGGCCCAATAATGTACACACATGGTAAACCCCTGCCAAATGTGATTAGCGGGGTACAAAATATTCCATTTTATAAAAATAGGTTGTGTTGGTTGACAGTTTATAATGACAGAAGTGAACCTGTGTAGCTACCTAGCTGTCCAGGTTCGGGGTCTGGCTGCAAGATCGAAATGTGTCCTGGTCCCTGCTACAGTGTGGCACCACCTAGTGTGGTTGTCTGTTTAGCTTGAATGTTGATGAGAATGTTTCTTGGTCCTGACACTGGGACTTTAAGGACAGCAGCCATCTATCTAGGAGTCTCCTGCCTAGGAGCAGTGCAATTTAGAGACACTGGTCCACGAGAATCCTGGAGCTTTAAGAACATGTTTTATGGATCTATTATTCTGTTACTGTGCAACACTTGAAATGCTCTTATTTCTCTGGCTTTAGAGCACATTTTTAATATCTGAGAAAGTAAGTGACAGCCAAAGATTACCTTATATTTGCGTAAAATTAATAGCGTGAAAGAGAAAGATAAGAGGAATTTACAAAACAAATGACCCAAAGGCAGTAGAGGTAAAAAGACACAGCAGATAGCTTTATTTTATTTTATTTTATTTTATTTTATTTTATTTTATTTTATTTTATTTTATTTTTTTTGAGACAGTCTCGCTCTGTTTCCAGGGCTAGAGTGCTGTGGCATCAGACCAGCTCACAGCAACCTCAAACTCCCAGACTCAAGCAATCCTTCTGCCTCAGCCTCCCGAGTAGCTGGGACTACAGGCATGCACCACCATGCCCGGCTAATTTTTTACGTATATTTTTAGTTGTCTGGCTAATTTCTTTCTCTTTTTAGTAGAGATGGGGCCTCGCTTTTGCTCAGGCTGGTCTCAAACTCCTGTCCTCGAGTGATCCACCCGCCTCGGCCTCCCAGAGTGCTAGGATTACAGGCAGCGCGTCCCAGAGTGCTAGGATTACAGGCATGAGCCACCACGCCTGGCCCACAGCAGATAACTTTAAAAAAATTAATCCTAAATAAATTTGAGAGGATCTGGCATATACAAAACAAAAGGAGGCTGCTATGAACAAGGAAAAGTAGAGAACTAAAATATGATTTTCAGTTTTAAAAAGTTATTTTCATTAATTTAAAATAAGTATTATTGTTTATCCTTAAACTTTATAAATGACTTTATAAATGACTAATAAAATCCGGCAACAACAATTAGGGTTTTGAATGAAACGGCACCAAGATTATAGATTAGTTCAGGGACATTACATCTTTAAAGTATTAGGCTTTTCTATTCAGGCTCATGATATGAGACATGATATAAGACTTTATGTCTTCCAGTAACGTGTTTTGGTTTTTGTCATATTGATCTTGCACATGGCTTACTCTATTTATTCCTTGATATTGAATTTTTTTGTCGTGTCTATGCTTTCCTCCCCATGACATTTTATATGTTCTGACTGGTTTTTGCTGGTGTGTAGCAAAGCTATTGATTTTTTAAAAATTTATATTCTGTCTAGATATTTTTCTATACTCTCTTGTTAGTGCTAATAAATTTTCAGAATGTCCTCTTAGATTTCATTTGTAGGTAATCACTCATCTCCATATCATAATAATTTGTCTTTGCCTATACAATATTTATTTTACTGTGTTAAAATATGCATAACATAAAATTTATCATTTTAACCACTATTAAGTGTATAGTTCAGTGGCATTAAGTACACTCACATTGTTGTACAGCCATCACCATCATCAATCTCCAGAACTTTTCATCTTCCCAGACTGAAACTCCATAACCATTAAAACGTAACTCTTTTCCCTTGGCAATGACTATTCCACTTTTTGTCCCTATGAATTTAACTACTCTAAGTACCTAATGTAAGTATAATCATACAATATTTGTCTTTTTGTGTCTAGCTTATTTCATTTAGCATAATGCTTTCAAACTTCATCCACGCTGTGGCATGTTTCCCTATACCAGTATTTTCACTTCATTTTCTTTTCTTCAATTATTGCTTAACTAGAAATTTAGAACAGTAATTAAGACTGATGATTCTTTTTTTTTTTTTTTTTTTTTAATAAGAAACGCAGTATCATTCTGTCGCCCAGGCTGGATGGAGTGCAGTGCCATGATCATAACTCACTGCAGCCTCGAACTTCTGGGCTGAGGCGATCTTCCTGCCTCAGCCTCCAGAGTAGCTGGGACTATAGGCACGCGCCACCACACCTAGCTACGTAATGATGACTTTATGCATCTTTGTCTTGATCCTGAGTTTCATGGGCATATCAATGTTTCATTGGCTAATGTCTTTTTTATTGTCAGTCTCTGCTACATATTCTTTGTCATGTTAAAGAAGATCCCTACTATTTCTAGATTCCTAATGCCTTTATTTTTAATATATTTTTTTATTTAATTTTTTTTTACTAACAGCGAACTCCTCTGGAGAATAATTTTTCTTAAATCAAGAATGTTCTGTTTTTTTCCAATGGCTTTTAGGCAGCTAACTTGATGTTGTGATCATTATGTAATTCCTAATCATTCTTATATTTCTAGAATAACACCTACTTATGGTTTTTTTGATACCTTTTTTGTCTTAAAGCCTATATTTTATTTAGAATTTGGCCTTTATACTCCTATGTCAGATCAGTTTATATGTTTTCTTTTCTGCACTATCCTTATCAGGTTTTGGTTAGTATAACTATTTTAACAGAAATTTGAAGGTTATAGAAGTCAAATCTGAAACTATGTAGGATACTAAATAACTGGGCTTTAATTAGAATCCAAATATTGATTGCAAATAGGGTCCCCTTTCCATATTTTTCTTTTCTTTTTCTTTTTATTTAGTAATCTTAGACATTATCAATTGACTCTTCAATATGAAAGATGATGAATTTTACTCATCCTCTTTTTTGCAGCTATATCTTTGATGGTAAATAACGTTTTTTCTCTGTAAGATTTTAAGGTATTATCTATTTTTGGAGTTCTAAAATTTTATTAAAACGTATCTGCCTATAAATCTTGTTTTCCCTGATTGTCTTGATCAAAAATTAATATACTTGAGAGCCTTATATCTTTCTACTGATTAGGGATTTAACATTGTTATTTTTAATTATTTCCTTACCTCCATTGTTTCATCTCCAGAGCTTCTATTATATTGATTCTGGATCTTTTTATTGTGTCTCTTATCTTTTTTTTTTCCCCCAGAAATTTTACGTTTATTTATAATTTTCTCTATGTAATGGAATTTTACTTTCCATGTAACTAGACTGATATTTAACAGGGTATAATTCTATTCCAATCTATCCATTAACTTCTTTATTTCAAAATCCTATTTTAGTTAATTTTTCTTTTTATTGCAGCCTAGTTTTGTTTTATGGATGGCAGATCCTCGCAAATTTATTTAGGATATTAGTTATACATTTTATAAAGTTATCTTCTATATCTTCGATTACCTTTATTTTTTTGGGGGGGGAGGATTCTTATCCACCTCTTTCATGCTATTAATTTTATACAAATATCTGGTGATCTTTGGCTCTTGGTTCACATGTTTTGAAGGAAGCCCTAAGTTCATTAGATAACCTAGGCAGCTGGCATGGCTTTTTCTGCGGTTTAAGTCTATTTCCTAAGCAGATCTTTCCCTTACTTGGGACGTTTGTTATCAGTTCTATGTAAGTGGGCGGGTGTATCAATAGCCAGGCTTCTCTTTAAGGGCCTGTGTGAAAATTGGAGAAGGGCAATTGCCAAGCTAAGGGCATTATTCTTTAAAAATAACTCTTTCTATTTGCTTTACCAGCTTTCTCCCAAACTGTAACTGAGATGAGGTTTGGAGTGACTGGAAGTTCTGCTCTTTGGCCTCCCAGCTCCACGCATGGAACCTTCCCAAGCAATGTCATTCCTATCTTTAGGGAGCACTTTTCAGGTTTTATTTTAAAGGCTGAAAGCATGGTTTCTTCTATACATGGAAGAGGGAGAGAGGGGGACTCCCAACAGCTTTATTATTCTGAATGGAGTTGTATAATTAATCTGATGCTTATTCTTAGTATCAGTTGATTCTGGAGATTCTCTGGTGCTAGATGTTTTAAAATTGTATAATATTATGTCCGAATTTGCTTTCTTTTCATTCATTTGGTTTAGTACCAGTAGGCCCTCCTTACATGAAGACTAGTATTTCTCATTAGCTCTGGAAAATGTTCTACTTTTATTTATATGATAATTTCCTTCCTCCATATCCTTTGTTCTTTCTTTGTGGAATTTCTCCAGTGTTGATCCTTTTGGCTTTGACTCTCATGTTTTTTATATTTTGAAATTTTGCTCTAGGTTCCAGGAAATTTCTTCAAATTTTTCTTTCAACACTTCTGTTTTGACAATCATATTGTAAATTTCTTGATTTTTTAAATTTTACTTCTTTCTTTGTTTCTTTTCTTTCTTTCATTTATTTCTTTCCTATCTTTTCTTTCTTTCTTTTTTAGAGACCAGTCTCAGTCTGTTGCCCAGGCTGGAGTACGGTGGCATCATCATAGCTCACTGCAATCTCAAACTCCTGGGTTCAAGCGATCCTCCTGCCTGAGCCTCCCTGCGTAGCTGGGACTACAGCCACACACCACCACACCCAGCTAAGTTTTAAATTTTGGGATCTCCCCATGTTGCTCAGGCTGGTCTCTAACTCCTGGCCTCAAGGGATCTTCATGCCTTTGGGGCCTCCCAAAGTGCTAGAATTACAGGCCTGAGCCACTGCGCCCAGCCTTAAAAATTTTTTCTTAGAAACGAATTCTCACTATGTTGCCCAGGCTGATCTCAAAGTCTTGGCCTCAAGCAATCCTCCCACTTCGGCCTCCCAAAGTGCTGGGATTACAGGTGTGAGCCACCGCACCTGGCCCTTTTCTACCATATTTCTGATGAGTCTTGGTTGTCTCTTTACTTAAGCAACAGTACTGAGTTGGTTTCAGGTGGCAGGTATGGATTTCTTCTGCTATTGTACGTATTGATCTGGTTTCCTGCTAGTCTTTCTTTTAAATGGGAGAATTATCAGGTAGTTCTTATACATTTATCAATTGGTTCATTTATACATTATACAATGTTTACTGGGCCCTCTTTGAATGTACTACTTCATGTACATTGGGATGGGGAAACCGGTGCTAATGTGCCACTGATGGACTTTCAGATCAAGCCCCTTGCTCCTAGTTGCCTTTCTCCCACCCTCCTGCTAATGCCATATTAACGTCTTCCTGAGGCTTCTTTAGGCAAAGTGTTTCTTACTTCCCTTGTAATTCTCAGTGTGTATATTGGATCAAGTCTTCCTTTCCTTTTTTTATTCACTGACAGACTTTCATCAGCTTTCCAGCTTAGAGAATTTGTTGAAATCCCTTTATATAACTATGACCCTTCCCATGTTCTCAACTATTGTGTGTTATTCCTTTTTTAAAAATTCTCTGTCACTTTAATGTAGCCTTACAGGGAGAACACATAGACACTCTCTGCCATCATTAACCATAAACATGGCTTTTTGTGTCTTTAAAGAGCAGCTGGAAATAATCACTAACTTCCTTGTCTTATGTATTAGTCTGCTCAGGCTGCTATAACAAAATACCACAGACTGTTTGGCTTAAACTGGCAATCCTCAGCCTTTTTGGCACCAGGGACCAGTTTCATAGAAGACAATTTTTCCATGGATGGGGGTGGGGGGGTGTGGTGGGTGGGAGAGGTGGGGGATGGTTTGGGGATGATTCAAGCGAATTACATTTATTGCGCAATCCAACCTCTCTGCTAACAATAATCTGTATTTGCAGCCGCTCCCCAGGACTAGCGACACCACCTCAACTCACTGCAAATCATCAGGCATTAGATTCTCCTAAGGAGCGTGCAGCCTAGATCCCTCACATACATGGTTTACAGTAGGGTTCACGCTCCTATGAGATGTAATGCCACTGCTGATCTGACGGGAGGCAGAGCTTATGTGGTGATGCCTGGGATGGGGAGCGGCTGTGAATACAGATGAAGCTTCACTTGCTTGCCTGCCACTCACCTCCTGCTATTTGGCCCAGTTCCTAACAGGCCAGGGACTGGTACCAGTCTGCTGCCTGGGGGTTGGGGACTGCAGGCTCAAACCATAGAAATTTATTTTCTCATACTTCTGTAGGCTGGAAAGCACAACCTCAATCCTGACCAATTCTTTTTCTGGTGGAGGCTCTTTTCTCGGGCTTGCTGATTGTTGCCTTCTCACTGCATACTCACATGACTTTTCCTCTTTGTTGTATGCACAAGGAGACAGAGAAAGCACAAGACTATTTTCTAGAGTTCTCTTATGTCTCTTTGTCTCTTCTTATAAGCATACTGATCCTATGGAATCAGACCCCCACATTTATATTCCATTTAGTAATAATTACTTCCTTAAAGGGCCTGTCTCCAAATACAGCCACACTGGGGGTTAGGGTTGCAACATAGGAATTTCTGGGAGACAAAAACATTTTGTATATAACATTCTGCTCCTGACTCACCGAAATTCATGTTTTTCTCACATGCAAAATACATTCATATTATCACAACAGTCTCAAAAGTCTTAACTCATTCTGGTATCAACTCTGAAGTCTGAAGTCTAAAGTCTCATCTAAATATCTAAATCAGTGTGAGTGGGACTCAAGGTACAATTCATCCAGAGGCAAAATTCCTCTCCATTTGTGAATCTATGAAACCAGACAAGTTATGTGCTTCTAAAATACAGTGGTGGGATAGGCATAAAATAGACATTCACATTCTAAAAAGGAGAAATTGGAAGGAAAAAAGAGGTCCCAAGCAAGTCCAAAACCTAGCAAGGCAAATTCCATTAGATCTTAGGACTTGAGAATAACCTTCTTTAGTTCTGTACTTTGCTTCCCGGGCCCACTGGTGGTGGTCCTGCCTTTGGGACCCACTGGAGTGGTGGCCCCATGCCCACTGCTGGGTGGGGGTGCTGCCTCTAAGCCTCCGCTGGGGGCCTTATCTCCAAGGCCATGGGCAGCCTGGCCTGTTGAAACTAGTGAGCTCTTCTCTCTGAAACCAAGGAGGGAGCAGCCGTGCTTCTAAGCCTGTAGTGGGAGTAGCAACCATGATGATCTCTGAATTACTTTCAGTGTCATTCTTCCCCTTTTTTAAAGAATAAGCATATTTGAAGCCTCCTTCATTCCGTCTCATTTTGTCTGCTTTCTTTAGTCCCAGCTATCAGTACAATCCAATCTCTATTCCTGGCTTCTGTCAAGATGCCTGATTAATCTGTGGCTCACACCCATATTAATCTCCTTATTAAATTATTGTTCAGCCACATCCTTAGTTTCTTTTCAAAACAGCCTTCCTCCTTGTTTACAAGATGGATAGGCTGAGAATTTTCTAAATCTTCAAGTACTGGTTTCTTTTTGATTAGTAATTCCTCTTCAATTCATCTCTTTCCTCTTGTACTTTTCTCTAAGCAGTAAGGAAGACTCAATCCACACCTTCCATACTTTGTTGAGTAATCCCCTCTGCTAAACATCCAGTCTTTCTCATTGGCAAGTACTGCCTTCTACAAAACAACTAGAACATAGTTCAGCCAAGCTGTTTGGAACTTTATAACAAGGATGGCTTTTCTTCCAATTTCCAGTAACATATTCCTCATTTCTCTCTGAGACTTTACCAGCATGGTCTTTAATGTCCATATTTCTACATTCTGTTTATGATCATTTGTGTATTCTCTGAGTAGATCTAGGCTTTCAGCTCTCCTTTTTTCTTTCTGAGCCCTCTCCAGAATTACCTTTAACATCCATATTTCTATTAATACCAACATTCCCTTCACCACAATCTAGGCTTTTTCTAGCATATGCCTCAAAACTATTCCAGTTTCTGTCCATCACCCAATTCCAAAGCCATTTCTACATATTTAGGTATTGTTACAGCAACACCCAACTTCTCAATACCAAAATCTGTATTAGTATATTGGGGCTGCTATAACAAAATGCCACAGACTGTATGGCTTAAATCATAGAAATTTATTTTCTTATGGTTCTGGAAGCGGGAAAGTCCAAGGTTCAGTCCAATTCATTTTCTGGATAGAGCTCTTTTCCTGCCTTTCAGATGACTGCTTTCTCACTATGTCCTCATATGGCCTTCCTTTGTGCATGTGGAGGGGGAGAGAGAGAGAGAGAAGGAGGGAAGAAGGGAGGGGGGAGGGAGAGAGAGAGAAGGAAAGAAGAAGGGAGGAGGAGGGGGGAGAGAGAGAGAGAGATTTCTGTATTTCTGTCTGGTGCCTCTTCTTATAAGGACACTAATCCTATTGATTATGGCCCCACCCTTATGACCTCATTTAACCTTAATTAATTTCTTTAAGGGCCCATCACCAAATACCCACACTGGGTGTTAGGACTTCAATATATGAATGGCGGGGGGGCGTGCAAGCATTCAGTCCATAATACCTTGTCAAATAGAACACAAATGCTTATTTCATTATTTTGCTTAGTGTGAAAGAAGATAGGTAGGTTTTTCATTTTGTCTGTGGCTGCATTTTTTTTTAAATGTGGACCTGAGTTTCTGTATGTTAAATACACCTTTTCTTATTGTTTGTTTTATTTTCCTTCTTTTCCCCAATTCCTTATCCCAATCATATTCTCTCCTTTCCTTAATAAGTTATGACTTTATTTCATTGATTTAGACTGTGTCTTATGGCCTTTTGGACATTCAACAGGAAATTATGAGAGGCTGGTAGAAACAGTATTAAATTATATACACCTATTCAATGATATACCAATATTCCAAATAATCTCATTTCCACATAAGCACTTTAAAAAATAAATAGTATCTTAAGAATCAAAAGGGAAGCCATTGAGATCTGGAATCCTTGTAAGCCTCTAAGCACACTTCAGACTTGTTTATTTCAGAGATCTGGGGGATATTGCAAGAAGTGAGATGTTGCAGAATCAGGCCAGTTCTTTTACTGTTGCTTTTAAAAATGTCCATGAACAGTTTGTCTTTGCTTTTCCAAACATAAATACAGACCCAGGCCAGAGAACTAATAATATTGATGCCATTATAACAAAATAGGTCAAATAGAACAGAAACAAAACATTTTCCGTGCAATAACCTCTTGGTACATGACGTCAAAATCAGATGGTGTTTTGGTGTCCTAGTGGGTAGGAGATAAAGAAGACAAGGAAAGCTGACTACATAAATATCTTGCTGCACACCATGAAAGAACCCTCCTGTTGTAGCCTCAGGGAGTTCAACCACTTTGCAATGAAGTAGTCAGGAGAAAATAAGAGGGTTATAGAAAATTCCCTCTTCATACCTTGCCAAAATCTGAACTCTTGAATCCCTTCAAATGAAGTATCTTCATTTATCACTCACCAAGAGCAAACAAATCAAATAAAAGAAATGGCCAATGTAAATATTTTTCTGGGTAGTAAGCTGTCCTATCTTTTAAGCAGAGAGAGAAATTTATTGTTTTGGAGGGAATAGCTAACATGTACTGTTTTCTCTATCTATGACCAAATCAAATGTTTTATTCTCTGGAGACAATGGCCCAGTGATTTTGTTTTTCTTTGTCCTAGAATTAGAACTGTAAATTAAAGTTATAATTAAATCTTGGAGTAAGGAGAGATACATTTCACTTCTGTCGTGGCTAAACAGTTCAGACATTGTTTCCCTACTCATTTATCGATCTGTTCCAGAATGGGGTCAATGGTCACATTTTTTAATGCCACCACTGGCTTGCCTACTTCTAAATAAATACCAGCCCTTACTTCTCTAATCCAAGTGTTTTAGAACTCACTTTTATATCATTTCCTCTTTTTCTGCCCTTTTACTTTTCTGGATTTAAATACTTATTCTGACCTATCTTTTATGATCTTGGACTCTCTTAAAGTCTCTCATCAGCGTATTTATTGCTTAGTCCTCTTGAAGGACTGAGCCATGGTTCACCTTTACAGAATATTTTTTTAACCATTTCTAACCCTTAACACAATAATATGAGAGGAAACAGTTGTTCAGCAGCATAATCTTCAATATGAACCAAAATGTGAAATTTAGAGAAAAGCAAGTGTAATAGTTCCTCCTTTTTTTTAAAGAAAAATAAAAGCTTTTTTTTTTTTTTTTAAATGGAAGCATAACATACATATAGGCACAGCATTTTTCCCTGAAAGCTAATACAAGCTTTTCTAAAAGTTGGTAATAATTATATAGTCTGGTGAATGCTTACTTAAAAATCTATCCTTGGGTTTTTCTTAATCCTTACAACCTTCATATTTTTTAATTTCTCCCTTCTCCCAATTGGAAATCTTCTGTGGTAAAAGTGTTTATGAAAAAGAATTGAAATATTTTACAGTTGGCCGGGTGTGGTGGCTCACGCCTTCAATCCTAGCACTCTGGGAGGCCAAGGCGGGAGGATCGTTTGAGCTCAGGAGTTAGAGACCAGCCTGAGCAAGAGCGAGACCCCGTCTCTACTGAATAAATAGAAAGAAATTGGCTGGACAACTAAAAATATATAGAAAACATTAGCTGGGCATGGTGGTGCATGCCTGTAGTCCCAGCTACTCGGGAGGCTGAGACAGTAGCCCAGGCAACAGAGTGACACTCTGTCTCAAAAAAAAAAAAAAAAAAAAAAGAAATATTTTACAGTTAATTAATGTGTGATAATATTAAATAAAATTTGTAATATTCAGCCATATGTTTTCTTATCATTATTAACTAAAGGTTTTTTTAATATTAGGTGTAGTTTCATTGTCTCAGGCTTTGCTGGAAGAAAATATACCATTTCAATAGTTGAGACATGGGAGGCACAATTATATCTCAAAGAAGTATCTGCTTATTCTCTCCATTTGTACAGTGAAAGCCATTTTCCCTCACCTCATCCAACACTGAAGCCCAAAGATAAAAATACTCTGCCAACCCAAATGCTAGCCAAAGATTCTCTTCTCAGACACATTCTTTCAGAGATAGTTTTTTTATTCTTAGAATGCCAAATAAGAAGAGCCTGGGGAAAGGAGAGACAAAGTATAACTAAAAAGATGAGCTTTTGGAGACAGAATGTGAGAGCCGTCCATGCAAAAGACAAGGAGCAAAATGGAAGCGCTTCAGAGGACGAGCTGTCCTAAAGCTTGGACCCTCCTCCATCTGCCTCCTCACCCTTATCTGACTGATCAGCTTTGGACAACCTGCAGATCTGTGGTTCTGCCCTCCCTGAACAGAGAGTAGCAAGTTTTTATACCTAAGTGGGGAAGGGGACCTGAGGAAAGGACTTCCCCTTGGCCAAGTTGGAAGTGAACTGACTAGTGGGGAATCTGCCCGTGAACAGATGCAGTGCTACTCCTACTGTCCTTATTACAGTGGCTCTTAAGAAACCAAAACGATAAATTACTTTTTTGGAGATAAGACAATCAAATTTACACTCAAGAAGCAAAGATTTACCCCCACTGAAGGGAACATGTGAAGGCCGTGAAGACAATTTCAAAAAAGGACTCCAGTTAATGTTTGAACAATGGTTCCATTATTGTCATAATTTTTCCACCTGCTATGGTCACTATTTTGAAGAAGGGATGACTCAGATAAGTTCAAAAATCAAGCTGACTCAGACATACTTCTTATCTGGAAAGACTCATAACTTGACATTATAACCTAAAATTTTGAATCTGAATGTAATGCTTTTCAAGCAACATGGTTTAAACAAGGACTTCCTTGAGATACTTCTTAATACAAAGAAGTGACACTATTTTCAATGTCACAGCTGTGACATTGAAAATAGTGTCACTTCTTTCAGCTTCATTTTCTTAAATAGGAAAATGTGGGTGATAATTCTATCCTATAGTTTCTTCCATCATGTGAAGATCAAATGAAATAATATACACTTTAAAAATTATTAGATATCATGCCAATTTAAAGCATTGTTGGGCTGAACCTAGGTGAAATAAAACATACATATCCAAATTTGATGCAAATATTTAGACAAAATTACTTTTTTTGTTAGCATAATTATTCTTTAGGTCAAATGTATAACAATTTTCCTTTTCGATATTCCTCTCATGAATGGAGACAATGAAAAGTCCCAATTTTCTGAGAAGCAGCAAACAGTAATGGATGGGTTGCAGGTCTGAGTGCTAGGGTGCTTGTAATCTAGCCCTAGATTTTGTTGTTTATTAACTTTATAATTATGGGAAAATATATTGCATGTTCTTTACCTGAGTTTCATTATCTTTAAATAATGCAGGTTATTATGTTTCCTTTTATAAACTTAGGTGGGCATTCCCTTAAACCACCGAGCTTGGTTCTGCCTAGGCGGTTGAGAATTTCCCCTTTCACAAACATGAATGTAGTATATGTTATGATACCTGGTCTGTGTCCTTTAGTGGGGGCCCTAGTAGAGAAAGAGATATTCTTAAATAGAAATGTTGAGCCCTAAATTCCAAAGCTTAATATTTTGTAAGGAAGAAATGCCAAGAAGTAAATGTTTATGGTGGTTTTTTCCCTAAGTTCATTTGATCTTGATTTTTTTGTTATTGAATCAATGCAATGTATTCATCGTCCAATGAAAGTGTTATTGTTTTCTCCAGAAAGAATCGTATATTTGCTATTCCTCCTGAGTAGCTGGGACTACAGGCATGTGCGACCATGCCCAACTAATTTTTTTCTATTTTTGCTAGAGACTGGCTCTTGCTCTTGCTCAGGCTGGTCTGAAACTCTAGAGCCCAAGTGATGCTCCCGCATTGGCCTCCCAAAGTGCTAGGCAGGATTACAGGCATGAGTCGCCACACCCGGCTGCCGCCATTCCCCTCTTAATAGATAATTCGGTTGTCTCTATTTTTTGATCTTACAAACAATCTTTCAGTAAACATTCTATCCATGTCTTTTCCAGCACACATGCACATGTGTAGGACATAGTTAGAAGCAAAGTTGCTGAGTTGAAGAGTGTGTGTTGTTTAAATCTTACCAAATTATCTTCAAATAATTCTTAGCCATTTATATTCCCACCACCAGTGTAACAAGAATACGTGTTTTCCTTTATCCTCATCAATAACTGTTATTATCAGTCTTTTAAATTTTTGCAACTCTAATAGACAAAAATCTAATTTTTCAAAAAAAAATTGTATTGAACATTATATGTTCGTCAGCTTTTTTCTCTGTAGTGATAGTTTATATGATTTTGTTTATAGTTTTCTTTACATTGTGTTTATATTGTTTAAATGATTTTGTATATAACCTTGCACACATTTATTTATTGTTTGGCTTATTGTTTTTATTTTGCAAATGTAGCTTATAAATTCTGTATGTAATTTTTTTCTGTGCTATATGATGCAAGTATTTTCCTCCAATTTGTTGCTTGATATTGAATTTGTTAAAAGTTCAGTCGAACTTGTTAAAGGTTAAAACTTGTTAAAAGTTTTTATGAAATCAAAGTTACCAATTTTTTCTCTCTGCCTTTTGTATTTTATACTTTGCATAGTGTCATTTGTTCATGAATTTTTATTTTCCTGTTTGTATCAATAATCAAATGTTGTAACTTATCTAGTATCTCTCAAATAGCTAATTGGACTATACTCCCACATTTGTGTTATCTCCACAAAGATCACAAAAATTTCCCATGAAAATTGAGAAAGTTTATTACTTTTGTTTTAAAGATGGTGTGACTATGACTTTTGACATACGCATTTTATCATGATGTTTTTTCCATTGTAATCATAAGGTAAACATTGCATATCATCTGGTGTGTTTTACTTCAAGCATGAATAATTTGTCTAGATTATGCAAGTGCTGTAGCTGCACAACAAACCTACTCTCTGAGTTGTTAACCAAAGTGCTTATATACCTGCATTTTTTCTTAGTTTAACCATACTGATTTTAAATGTCATGAAATTCATAGGCAGAAAATAGCTTTAATGCTTCCTGTTTAGTAAAATAATATATTTTAGTTGAGGAAATGAAAGATTTATTCATATAAACTTATTTTTTCCTTTAGTTTTGTCAAAACAACATGCTTCACAAGTCCTGGTTAGGAAACGTCGTGCAAATACTTTGCTTGAAGAAACCAAACAGGGTAATCTTGAAAGAGAATGTATTGAAGAACTGTGCAATAAAGAAGAAGCCAGGGAGATCTTTGAAAATGACCCCGAAACGGTAAGAATCCATGGAAATTATCAAGTATGCACGCCTAGACATACAATTACAGATTGAACATTTACAGCTTGAGTTCCCTTGCATTCAATTTTAAAGTTAATGATTTTGTACATCACCTTCCACACATAACCACTCATATTTCTGGAAGTGCCTTCAAAGGAAGGTGGGCTTGTTACGAATACTATTGCCAATAATAATCTGATCAAAGTGTTATTCAACTATACTTCATTATATTATCAGCAAATAGTATTCACCTCATGGTCTGTAAATATTTTCTCCCTACCAGAATTTGGTAGTATGAGGTGGATGGGAGAGGACTTCTCAAGTATAATGTCCATGTGTGTGCATGTGCACACACTTCTTTGGATTGTTATCACGATGCTTTATTCAATCTCTCTATTGGCATTTATTTTTAACTAGGCTTTAGAAAACAGGGCCATCTAATCCAGAGCTTGGTACGTAGCAGGTACTCAGTGAATGCCTAATGCAGAATTCATTACAGTACTGTGTACACTGGGTAAACTTTAATTTACTACATATACCCCTGGAAAGTTTTCTGAGCCTACTTTATGTAAACAATAAGCCCTAGGATTAGAATTTATACCATCTGTGTATGAAATTTTCCAAGTTTGTCAAGAAAAATCTAATCACAAGGACCCCTAAATATCATACAGAAAAATGAGAACCCTAGACTTTATCTTTAGTCCCCCTAATTTTCCGAGGGGAGTCTGAGGTTTTGGTGAGCTGATGACTCCACTGCATTCTAGCCAGGGCAACAGAGCAAGACTGTCTAAAAAAGAAAAAGAAAAAATTATTGTGAGTGACCTTGGGAATTCAAATCAGATAACCTTGAGGGTTACCTCCGATATTTTTCCTGAGATGAACTGTATAACCTAGAGCAAAATAGGGAGAACCCATATACAAAGTACCTCCCATACTTCTGCCATGGCTCCCAGGACCATGAGAATAGATGAGAGATAATGAGCAGGAACCATTTGTTTACGGTTAGAATATTTGTCCAAATCAGTAGCAACTTGTTTTCTAGGGCTGCTATTTAATCCTTTTACCTCCACCTATTCTAGTAGGAAGGGAATTTATCTCAGTGTACTCAAAGGGAATTTATCCCAAGGTACTCAAAGATTAATTGTTAATATTCTCCAGAATTGAATGAAAATGTTTCTCTCCATGGTTTGTTGCTTTTGTGGCTATGCAATTGACGGAACAAAGATATTTTATTTCACACAATATGGTAGAATATTTTTTATTACATAGGAAACATATATATATAATGTATATCTACCTTATATATATCATATATGTGTTTTTGACATAGTTTATATTTCTTTTTTTTTTTTTTTTGAGACTGAGTCTCACTCTGTTGCCCAGGCTAGAGTGCCGTGGCGTCAGCCTAGCTCACAGCAACCTCAAACTCCTGGACTCAAGCGATCCTTCTGCCTCAGCCTCCCGAGTAGCTGGGACTACAGGCATGCACTACCATGCCTAGCTAATTTTTTCTCTCTCTATTTTTAGTTGTCCAGCTAATTTCTTTCTATATTTTTAGCAGAGACAGGGTTTCACTTTTGCTCAGGCTGGTCTCAAACTCCTGAGCTCAAACAATCCACCCGCGTCGGCCTCCCAGAGTGCTAGGATTACAGGCGTGAGCCACCGCGCCCGGCCTGACATAGTTTGTATTTCCATAATAAAAAGGAATGTGTGTATATTGTATAGTAAAAATTATAAATTTCCATAATGAAAAGAAATACAGTGCATATAATAGCATGTGTGTATATATGTGTATATCTGCAGTGTTGTGTATGTTGTCTTCCTTTTTATTATGGAAATTTTAAATAAATTTTAAATATCAAAGTAGAGAAAAAAATGTCATAAATTTATCTACCCCTGGTTCAACAGTTATCAACCATCTGCCATTCTTGTTTTGCCTATTTTTTATCCCATCCATTCTAATTTTTGTTTTGTTTTTCTGGAATATTTTAAGTCACGGCTGCATGCCCAAGATACCATATTATTACATCATCCATAAACACTTCAGTGTGTATTTCTAACATAGTAGATTTGTTCTTAGAAAGTAGCCCCTAAGTAGCAGAAGGAGGAGTGAGGAAGAAGACTGCAATGGAGAGAAGAACAGACAGTGGAGACGGAAAACTCCTTTATGCACGTCCTCCCCTCCGCTAACTCTAACACTGATCTCATTGACAGAAAAGAAAGAGATGACAGAGACAGCAGGACAAAAATGGGAGAAATGAAATGAAAGAAAAAAAATGGTTAATGTTTATCATTTTCTAGCCAGCCCCAACCACTCCCTAATACTCTAGTGCACATTTCCAGTCTTCACCCTGTTGCTTACCTCTCCACTGTCCCTAATCTATTCCTTTCGCTATCACATCATCACCTTTCATAGCCCATTTGTTGTTGCTCATCCTCCTGGCTTTCT
Source organism: Indri indri (assembly GCA_004363605.1). Lineage (NCBI taxonomy): Eukaryota > Metazoa > Chordata > Mammalia > Primates > Indriidae > Indri > Indri indri. Next base: position 4,875 of record RJWJ010016668.1, on the reverse strand, counting down.
TTCTGCAGAAGACAATACTGTTGTCTGAATTACTTGGTAGGAGATTTCATCCTTATAAACCAGTAGGTAAGTGTTGTATAGGTTTATATGTGAGAGGATGAAAGAATGAGGACTTAGACTCTGTACTAGATGAAGATATGTTCTGTACTTACTAAGTTGTAAAATTAAGCATAATAGGTTTTTGTGCAGAAATTCAGGTTTCTCATGAGATGTTCTTGTGCTATTAATGCATACCTGTTAGATATATTATGAATGCTTTTGTGGACCAGCCTGGGAAATTACTGTCAGAAATTTCTAACATTTTTCTTCCTTTGGTAAGGTACATTCCTTAGTCCAAATTACTGATTTACAGGCAAACTTTTGGTACACAGCCAATTTGTAAGTAAAGTACTAAATGTACATAAGATGCTACAAAATAAATGTCCGCTTTAATTAACTGTATTCAACACTGAATCTGATGTGGGTAATCATCATGACATAAAGTGTGTCAAATGAGTATCTATTCATTATGGAAAAATTAAAGTATTTGCAAAAAGGCGGCATATATGTTTATATTTAATGTCTTAAATAGAACTCGTTTTCAGATTAGAAGCTTTTGGAACATGATTTAAGTGATTAATATTGCCTTAAACCCAAGCATCTTTTTGGTTTAACTTTATTACTCATCTTCTCTCAGTATATTTTACTATAGAAAAAATATGATATCATAATGTGAAAATGACAGTTATATGTAATTTATATGCATTTTAATATAAAAACACATTATAAAATTAAGTTTTAACTTTTTACTGAAATATAGGTTTGCTAAGATATATTTTTTCTTTTTTCTCTTTCTAGGATTATTTTTATCCAAAATACTTAGGTAAGTTCAAGGCATCTTAATTACATAATCTTAGAAATAGAAGATAACTTAGATATGTTCAAGTCCAACTCTCTACCCATATAGTCCATCCAATATAATTTCACTATCCTTGGGAGTGAGATTTCATTTTATATGCAATTTTGATGTTCTTTTATTTAAATACATGCAGACAAATTTGGAATGATTCTTTTATTACCATGTGGCATTTTGACTGAGGCTTTTTCATTCTTGTATCTTTCGCATAAAGAGTCATCGGGCTAATGTTCAGTTATATTTAGGTACCAAGACATTTTTTGTAAGTATACAAATTTTCATGTGTTATCTTTTAAGGAAAGGAAAGATCTCTAAACTCTTCAGAGATTATGACATAAAGAATTATCATTTAAATATTTATAGAAGTCATCAACAACTTCTCTCTTTACAACACCATTTCATCAGTTCCTGCAATATCCTATCCATGTTCTGTTTTTGGATCTGATTCTAGGCTCTCAAGGAGTGAGGTAGTATTTCCACACTCAAGTAGATTAGATGATTTCAATTAAATATCAATTGAAGGTAACAAGGCTCCAGTTTGCTTCAAGCAAATAGAGAAATGTTTTATATTTATATTCCTTGAGAGGGTTTTTGGCATTTCCAAAAATAAAAGTGGAGAATGTTTTGTACACCTCTCTCAATGGGATTCTCTGCAGGCGCAGAACAAAGAGGTGTGATCTCCCTCCTCCTTTAAGTTCCAAATATTGCTTATCTATGCATCTTTCCACCCTGCTCTCATCCTAGCCAATTTGAAATGAAAAGTAAATATTCTTTGAAAATAAAAAGTAGAAATGGGCTCTGATACGCATTAATAACTATGCAGCTTAGAATTTTTAATATAATTTTGCAAATAATGGTTTATTAAACTCATTTCTCACAAATTTTGAGGGTTTAATTATAGTTTAGGAGCTTTATTTTTGTTTGGTTTTGTTTCTAAATATCCATGCAGAGATTCTAAGGACCATCATGAGATAAAGGAGTATTAGACCTTTCCCCTTGTTCTTAGAGAGGCTTCCATTGAAGTGATGGTATGTATCACTTAACAAGGGGGATACATTCTGACAAATGTATCATTAGGCTATTTTGTCATGCAAACATTATAAAGTGTACTTACACAAAGCTAGATGGTATAGCCTACTACACATTAGGCTGTATATTATAGCCTGTTGGTCTTAGGCTACAAACCTGTACAGCATGCTACTGTACTTAATACTGTGGGCAATTATAACACAATGGTAAGTATTTGTGTATCTAAACATATCTGAACACAGAAAAGGCAATGTGCTGCACTATGACCTTACAATGGCTAAGATGTCACTAGGTGATGGGAATTTTTCAGCTCTATTATAATCTTGTAGGACCGCCATAGTATATGTGGCTTGTCATTGGCTGAAATGTTATGCAGCCCATGTCTATATTTCTATTTACCTTTGGGACAATTAACAGACTAAGTGCCCAAGACCACTGGGTAGAAGACCCTTTAGAACCAGAAGCTCTTTTCTATAGATCCTGATATGGTTACTCTTCTATTTTTTTTAAGTGTCTAAGATGATCAGAATCTTTGCTTTTGTTTTGTTTTTATTTATTTAGTTATTTTTTTCTTTCATTTTCTTCTACCCCCATACAATACGAATTTTATATTTGTGGCATATCCTGAGCCAAGAAGACTCAACTATAATATACTACACTATAGCTCACCCTCTCATCAACTGTAGGACATCACTTCCGTGGTATCTCTCTTTAGAATGCCATGTCATTTTACATTTCTGTTGTGTGTGCTGCCGGGTGTCTTCTAGTTGGCTTATCGCTGTTTCTTTTTATAATCTCCAATCCAATATGTCTTTTTTGCAAGACCTCAAAATTATTTAAGTTACCAAGTATTAAACTATATGTGCTATAGTTTTCTCATTTGTTAAATGGATAGAAATAATTTAGCAAATAAGTTTGTAGCAAGACATGCAATGAGATGTTTTCAAAGCACTCAGTAAGCTGTTTGTCATGCTAGTCCTCTTCATTTTTCTTCCCTGATTTCTCTTCTGTTCCCATGTTTTTCTTTCCTTCTTCCTTCTGTAGCTACTAATATCAAACTTAAATAATTTCCTTCAAATTTGGAAAGGGCACTCTATAAAAATTAATTGTGAAGTGATATTTATTTATTTATGTATTTTTATGTCTATAGATATTGAAGTGCAACAAGATTCAGGTAACGTGTCTCAAAGGGGCAATGGAATATAGGTATACATCTGTGAAAAAGATCTCTTCTTTTCTAAAATTGCATGTGACTCCTTATTTCTAAAAAATAAAATAAAATAAAGCTTTTGTACTGCCAAAGTGGAGGAAAGACAGATATCAAGACTATTTCAGCTTCTCGGTTTAGGTAGAATTTAAATATTTTATAATCAAAATAGACAATGTTTGGCTCTTATAAATTATAAGCTTGAATTAAAAAATATAGTATTAACCTTTGCTTCTTAGGGCCTTGTAATGAGGCTGTGTTCTTGCGGGCACAACACTCCAGAAGATGTATTCATTTGATCACAGAGTACATTTGGATAAAGATAAATAACATTTGAATACAGCATTATGTGTTCTGGGGAGGTTCCTTAGATAAAATATTTTTCTTTTCTCCTTTTATCCCTTTCAGTTTTTTCTTTTCTGGCTCTACTTAACTTTCTTTTCTCTTTGCCTACCTTACTTGGCAGCAAGATAAAAAACCAAAGTATGAAAAAAAAAACAAAACCCAAAACAAAAACACAAGATGTGGGCTCTAGTCCCAGACCTAAAAATTTCCAGCTGTGTCAGGTTAAGCAAGTTACTTAACTATTTAACTTTTCACGTTCTGTATTTTTAAATGTGTATTATAACTATATTTTCTAACTTCAGAGCTCTGGGAATACCAAATAAGTATATAGATAGATAGATAGATAGATAGATAGATAGATAGATAGATGTTTTTACTCTGTCAAACTTTGTTCAAATGTGAAGTATTATTATTTAATCAACCCATCATATGAAACAAAAATATACTTTTTATTATGATTTGGTTTTTGATTCAAATTTTATATTTTGTTCTTTACTTATATATAGGCACATGTAGTGAATCCCACTGTTGAAAAGAGAAAAAAGATGCCCTACCTAAGTTAAACTTTTCTGTCATTTAATGTGTATTTGCTATAGCCTATGGCAGGCCCTAAATTGAGGGAAAAAAAAAACTTTATAATCCTGTCCCTGTTAAACTTAACAATAATTTTACTAATTATGACAGCTCATGCAGGGAGCTCCTTGTAGTAAGATAAGGTCAACAAAGAAATTAGACAACTGCGACCTGTACTTTTTGGACAGAATTTCGTCTTAGTTTAAAAGTTCATAAAGCACTTCAGTCCATCCACATATCTCATGCACTGTCTTGAAAACATGCAATTTGGAAAAAAAAAAAAAAACACAACAAAAACCCTGTGTTTCACTGTACAAACTGTAAGTTTTTAATTGTGTTGTTTGTTCCTTAGGAAATAAGATGAATAACTCTACCATATGCATAGGCCTGTGAAAATATCACCTGATAGAGTGAATAATTCTATTAATGAGAGAGAAACTTCCTGGGAAGAATACTAAGCTCTGAGCCTGAATATAAACATTAGAATTCATTTTTAGTTTCTAGCTGCTGCTGAGTTAGCGAATTATCCCAAACTACGGACTCCTTCCCTTCAAAGCCTCTCTAGAGAAACGGTAAGATTCTAGGCACTAATAATAACAAAATAAAATGAAAAATAATAAGAAGCGTAAGAAAGCGTAAGAAGCCCAGGTGGACTGAATGGGGCTTGACCTGGTGTGTGGGCTGGGAATTGGGTGCTGACAGCTGAAGCAGCAGAGAGACAACAGATTGGAGGCTTTTAAAAGTGACTTAAACTTTCAAATCAAGAAAACAAACCAAAACAGTACAGCAGAGCAAACCCTAACAAGAAATAAAAAAATAACAATAA
>RJWJ010016667.1:0-34169 GCA_004363605.1 Indri indri | reverse complement strand
AATCTATGGTCCTTTGTTATGGCAGCTCTAGCACACTAATCTTATAAGTAAAACACACCCTGAGCCTGCAAGACTTCATTCAGTGTCGTAGAGGGCATGGGACATGCTCACAACTAATGACCAAGCAAGGCGGTACAAGGCCAGAACCATGTGAGAAACACTAAGATTGAATTCCCAGGGACCCAGGGATAAAGAAACCATTTGCGTCAGTGGGGTAGACAGTCAGGGAAAGATCTGAGGAAGAACTGGATTGCGAACAGGGATCAGAGTGACTCATGGGAACTTACTGGTATCAGAGGGGAGAGGAGATGGCCTCCAGGGAGATGGCCCAGCATGAATCATCTTTCCTCTATTATTAGTTCACTCTCTTTGGCCCTCCTTAGGTACTACTCCTCCAGGCTCTGTAATGAATGACCATTCTGTTATTATTTCATTGTTATGTTTATTAAGGAGCAAAAGTGTCATTATCCCCATTTTACAGATGAGGGGGCTGAGGCACAGAGAAGGGAGGTAACTTATTCAAGGCCACAAATCTAGTGAGCAGTAGAGCTGGATGCACACTCGGGCCACTCTCCAGCGTTGCTCATGTAACTGAGACTGTGTTTGGTCCAACAGCCGGGTGGGTGCAGCTTGAGGCTGTGCGGAGTGAAAGGTGCACAGGCGGCCGGGCGCGGTGGCTCACGCCTGTAACCCTAGCACTCTGGGAGGCCGAGGCGGGCGGATTGTTTGAGCTCAGGAGTTCGAGACCAGCCTGAGCAAGAGCGAGACCCCGTCTCTACTAAAAATACAAAGAAATTAATCGGACAACTAAAAATATATATATAGAAAAAATTAGCCGGGCATGGTAGCGCATGCCTGTAGTCCCAGCTACTTGGGAGGCTGAGGCAGTAAGACTGCTTGAGCCCTGGAGTTTGAGGTTGCTGTGAGCTAGGCTAACGCCACGGCACTCACTCTAGCCAGGGCAACGGAGCGAGACTCTATCTCAAAAAAAAAATAAATAAATAAAAAAGAAAGGTGCACAGGCAGCAAGCGCAGACTCCCCTTTCAAGACTCATAGATGGGTTCGAAAGGACAGAACTAGAGCAGTAGCTGGAGAAGGGAGTAAAAGTGAAGACGTTGTCTTTATCCTTGAGGAGAGGGATAATTAGAAACTGTAGGTGGGTAAAAGGGAGGAGGGTAATATCGAAGATAGGAAAGAAGATAGGTGGCAAAGAGTGTTTCTGGCAGAGAGCGGAAGCCTAAGATGCAATGCGTGCGTGGGGTGGGGGAGTTTGGAGGTGGTGAGAACAGCCTTGGAAAAAAACAGGGGACACTGTTTTGGACATGAAAGTGGAAAAGAGCTAAAGGGAAGAGATTAGGAAATGCGGTGCAGCAGGTTTGATGGCTGCCGGTCCTGTTTTTTTTGTGTTTTTTTTTCTTTCTTTTTAAAAAAATCGTATTTCTTTCTGTGAAGTATGGGGCAAGGGGAGGAAGGAGGGTGGGAGACCTGAGGGGAGTTGTGAAGTTTCGGGACAAATGCTGTGGGGAATTGAAGAGAAACTGAGTACAAGACGAAGGCAGCAGTCGTCGACCACCTACGGGAAGCACAGTTCTGTCCAGGAGGGGTAGGGGTGGGGTGGAGCGGGGCAAAGGAGATCAAAGCACCAAGAGCAAGGAGGACAGAGCAGGAGAACCAGGCTAGGGAAGCGAGCAAGGAAGTGAAGGCATAGGGAAAGCAGGGAGGGTTTCTGGGACTCTGGAAAAAGACTCAGCTCTCCAGTGGCACCATGGCCCAGCAAAGGCACCGCTTGGAGAAGGCAAGGGGTGCAGCAACACCCGAGTTTAATGATGTGGCTTTGGAGAAACCCCAAAGAGATCTGCTCTGTGTTATGTTGGGCTGATTTTTACTTCCAGTCTGCTCTAATTATCTTTAGGCACCCATTCATCTATTGCCTTAAAGATGTAAATAAAAACTCCCGGATTTTTTACAGCATTTCCAGTCCGGCAGTTTTTTGTTTTTGTTTTTGTTATTTTCCCCCCAAAATGTTGGCTGTGTTTTCAGAAAGTTTTTGTTAGGGAAGACACGATGTTTGGAACACATGTAGGAGACTGAGATTTATGTGTGCTTGTGTCTATAAGATTAATGCCAGCTGCCTGGAGGATAGCTCCCACGGGGCCGGGCCATACTTTCTACTTGTGAACTGCACGAGGGTTAGCAAAGGTACGCAATAAAATAGATGGGAAGTACAGAATAGACTAACAGATCTCGCTGATGGAGTAGAGTTGCTATGAATCAGAAGAGGCTTATTGCTGCTAGAAATTATGCAATTATACGGAATCTAAAGTCAAACAGTTGCACAATGTTAGGGTAAAACCAACCATACCTTCTCGATGGGAGAATATAGCAAATGAGTGGGCCTGTTTTCTGCAGATTTAGGAAATCACTAATAAGGCATGAGGCCTGTAAGAGTTTTAACAGTATATTAGCTTTATAGAGGACTCTAATGCCAAAACTGTCAATAAGCTAAAAATGAAATAGTGACATGACTATGGATTGCCTTTTTTTACCCAACGTTTTCCTCTAGCAATCCTTCAAAGCTTCGTATGTTAGCTTTTTTTTTTTTTTTTTTTTTAACTACATTTAACAAATAAAGAAACTAAAATAGGAAGAGTTTAGAATTCAAGTTCCAGTTTTGGATGGTTTTCAGAACTTATTCTCTTAGACGATCTCGTTAAATTGTCATAACAATCCTATAAGATGATGCTATTAGGATTAGTTCTGTTGAGGCAGAAAATGATTAGAAGAAGCTGGGAGCTCATTGCTCCTTGCCTCTGTCCCTAGAAACATGTGCTGAGGCCAAAGCAAAGGCTAATCCAAAGCCTTTGTTAGCACAAGGCTTTTGCCCCTTAAATCCCAGAGTGTATCTGGGGGCCTAGAGGGACTGCCTGCAGGACTCCTGTGGAAAGTGGGCCAAGGTCCTTCCTTGCTGCTTGCCTCCAAGCTGCACTTAATTCTCAGCCCTCTGTTTCCCTGCTCTGAGTCCAAGGAGAGGATGGTCCCAAGAAAAGATGAGATAAGGAAAGGATGGAAAAGGAGATTCTTTCTAAGCCTAGAGCAGGCCTGGCTTATTTACCTCATTAGAGCAGAACAGCTCCTAGGTTGGAGTAGCTCAGGACCTGTCTTGAGTTACTGGCCCTGAGGGATTAGCAACTCAAAGTGATCCCAGTTCTTTAGAGGGTGAGACCCCACCTCTCACCACTTAGCTTAGGAACAAGTCCTTGATTCATCCATGTCAGCTCTCATTCTCCTTAGGGAGTAGAAGGGAGGGGTTGCAGGAAGAATGTAAGGTAAACTTGAGCTCCCTCACAGGTTAGTTATTCCTATATCATAGTTGAAGATACTAAGGCTCTGAAGTTTAAGTGGCTTGTCCCAAGTCACACAGCTGGGCAGAGGTAAGCCACAAACCTTGGTCTTCTGTCTCCAAGCCCAATACAACAATTGTGTCCATTCCGGCCTTCTGTCTGGCCCGCAGAATTGCATGGCCTGTTCTCCCACTCCCCGCTTCCTGCTGAGTTTGGGCACATTGGGCAGCCTGTACACACTGGGCCATTGCCACTAAAGAGCTGTGAAATGGAATGGAGGGAATATATATGAGTCTACAGTGAGCGTAGTTTCTCATGTGCAGAGGAATGAAAGGCTCTGATACATGAAGAACTGGGTTACTTAATAACTATGAGGGATATGATATCAGGCTACAAACACTTGAAGGATAGAAACACCTGAAAAGATGAACTATTTGGCATGCAATGTGGGATATAATGAATGAATGAATAATAGGAAGCTGAAACAGGTAGCGTGTGCGGCATGGATACACTGGACAAAGGGATGAGTCACATCCTGGGCAGGACAGGGCAGAACGGCGTGAGATTTCATTATGCTACTCACAATGGTGTGCAATTTAAAAGTCATGAATTGTTTATTTCTGGAAATTTTCATTTAATATTTTCAGACTGTGGTTAACTGTGGGTAACTGAAACATGAAAAGCAAAACCACAGATAAAGGGAAACTACAGGTAAAGCCCTTAGAAGAGTGGCTTGAGTCTAACAAGCATCAGTACGTGCTGTTTTTATTTTTGCATTTTATATACTAACGAGCCTTGTGGTAGACTAACTTTGTTTATCTCCTCAATAGATTATGAGCTGCTGGAGTACCTACTAAAGATATATATTCACTTTCTTTGATTCATTTAAAAATTTTTAAAATTGACACATAACAGTTGTACATATTTTTAGGGTACATGTGATATTTTGATACATGCATACGATGTATAATAATCAAATCAGGGAAATTGGGACATCCATCACCTTAAACATTTATCATTTTTTTTGTTGGAAATATTCCAAATCTTCTCTTCTAGCTATTTTGAAATGTACAATAACTTACTGTTAACTATAGTCACTCTATTGTGCTATCAAACACTAGAACTTATTCCTTCTGTCTAACTGTATGCTTATACCCATTAACCATCCCCATTTTATCCCCCCTCTGTGCTACCCTTCCCAGCCTCTGGTAACCATCATTCTACTCTCTATCTCCATAGATCAAGTTTTTTAGCTCCCACATATAAGCGAGATCATGTAAATACTTGTCTTTCTGTGCCTGGCTTATTTCATTTAACGTAACATCCTCCAAGCTCATTCTGTGTTGCTGCAAATGACAGGATTTCATTCTTTTATACACACTACATTTTCTTTATCCATTCATTCACTGATGGACACTTCAGTTAATTCCACATCTTGGTAATTGTGATACTGCTGCAATAAACATTGGAGTGCAGATATCTCTTTGACACGCTGATTTCCTTTCTTTTATATATGTACCCAGCAGTGGGATTGCTGGATCATATAGTAGTTCTATTTGTGGTTTTTTGAGGAGCCTCCATATTGTATGGCTGTACTAATTTACATTCCCAACAACAGTGTATGTAAAAATAGACAAGTGGGATTATATCAAGCTAAAAATCTTCTGCACAGCAAAGAAAACAATCAACATAGTGAAGAGAGAACCTATAGAATGGGAGAAAATATTTGTGAACTATTTATCCAACAGGGGATTAATAACCAAGGTATAAGGAACTCAAACTACTCAACAGCAAAAAACTCCACAAATAATCTGATTAAAAAATGAGTAAATGATCTGAATAGGCATTTCTCAAAAGAAGACATACAAATAGCCAACAGGTATATGAAAAAATGCTCAGTATCACTAATCATCAGGGAAATACAAATCAAAACCACAGTGAGATACCATCTCACTCCAATTAAAATAACTTATCAAAAAGACAAAAAACAAATGGTGGTGAGGATGTGGAGAAAAGGGAACTCTCATTAACAAACGGTTTTGAATACCACTATGTGTTAAATACTGGGGTACAGAGAACAGGCCATGCTCAGTGTCTACCCTTTTTTTAAGGCCTAGCACATTCCCAGCACAGAGTAGGTACTTGCAAATATTTGTAGAGTCTAAGTGAAATTAGGACTGATGGAAATAACTGCATTTCATGGCAAGGTGGCCCTGGTATATCCAAGTAAAACCAGACTATAGAGGCTGGTCCAGGTCCAAAGAATGATTAGAATGATAACTTGGACTCAAGCGAGGTTACTGCCGTGTGTGATTGCTGCCAACCCAGCAAACAAACAGTGTAAAGTCTATGTCAGAGATAAAGATATGAGTGAAGTGACAGGACCACCATGAGGTGGTTTCAACAGTCCACTCAGTGGAAGACCCACGAGGCCAGAGGGTTGTGTCTTTTTATACTTTTTGGGATGGTCTTAAGCACGGCATCACTCAAAGTTTGCCATATGACTAGATAAGGAAATTCTTATTGTGTCTGTCATAGCCACATCCTTCCACATTCTTTTCCTTACTGTGTCTTCAGGCCTATTCAAATTAACCAAGGCATTTTGGAAATAGGAGGTTTTGCCTTAGTAGCTCAGATGAAAAGCCCCATTGGTGGCCTAAACAGGATAACCATTAGCAATGGGATGGAAAGAGGTGTGTAGGTTTTGACATATGTAAGAAGGAGAGTAGACTGGACTTGATTATTTGAATGTACAAAATATATCAGTAAGGATGCAAATAACTGAAACTCTTTCTTATGCTGGCAAAAACAAAGGAAACATATTATCTTAACAGAAGACCTAAGGTTGGGACCAGCCTTAAGGTTTGCAGGTTCAACAGTCTAACATTCTTTGTCTCTCTGCCATCCACAGCACTGGTTTCAGCCTAAGGCTGGTTTCCCGTCAAACCCATTGATGGCTACTCCCAGTGATGGTTTTGGTTTTTGTTTTTAATTTGAGACAGGATCTTACTCTGTCACCCAGGCTAGAGTGTAGTGACATCATAGCTCACTGCAATTTCAAACTCCTGGGCTCAAGAGATCCTCCTGCCTCAGCCTCCTGAGTAGCTGTGACTATTGTTATGTGTCACCACACCCGACTAATTTTTCTATTTTTGTAGAGATGGGCTCTCACTCTTGCTCAGGCTGCTCTTGAACTCCTGGCCTCAAGTGATCCTACCACCTTGGCCTCCCAGAATTCTAGGATTACAAGCTTGAGCCAAAATGCCTGGCTTTTTTGTTCTTGTTGTTCACAGAGAAGGTGAGGGAGAAATGAAGCTGCTTTTTCTGAGAAGTCTAGAGCGAGCCTCTTCTCATGCTTCATTGGCTAGACTGACTTAGATCTTCCCAGCCCTGAACCAGTTACCAACTAGCAAGGGAGATGAGATTACCATGGTGAACTCACAATCATGGTGGGGAGGGTTTCAGTCGCAATGGATGTTGGGGGAGGCAACCTCAATGTCCATAGCTTAGGCAAGTAGGTAACAGAAGTGCCATTTACTGAATAAAGGAATCTAGGAGGAAGAACTGGCCTGGGGAGAAGATGATGAGCTTATTTTTAGACTTGCATCCTAATGTTTGTTTTCACTTCATATGAAAGTCCGGAGGATACTTGGACCATTGGAGAATTTCTGAGGACATATTCTTAGCTAAAAAGAGTGTGGGCCCAACATGCTATACACTCTGTTCAAAGCCTTCTTCTATTGCCAATCCAGATTCTATCTTAGCTGTGGCAAAACCGGTCCTGCCACACGGCAGAAAATCCATGTGTGAATAGTTTTCTGCTCCCAAGGGAACTTTCAATTGCTCCTTACAAAAATCATCTCGGCATGCTACCATGAGGAGGTAGGAGTGTACTACAAACACTTCTGCAAAAGCAAGGTTTAACCTATGGTGTGTTTGGAATTCACAATTACCTGGCAAAGCACAATCTTCAAGAGATCTTGAGAGGCAGCACAGTGTGGTGGTTAGGAACATGGATGACGGAGTTGAGGTGTCTGGGTTCAAGTCTCAGCTCTACCATTACAAGTTGTGTGTCTTTGAATTAATTACTTAATCTGTATCTCACTTTCCTCCTCTGCAAAGTGGCAAGGATTGTGATAACAGAATCTACTTCGCAGTCTTGTTAGCGAGTTAATCATACCTGAAATGCTTAGTAAAGTGCCCGGCACATAGGAAGTACTCTTTACTTGCTTGTTTGCTAATTATTTTTAAAGAAATAAATTCTTAAGGGAAAATTCTATACCTTTCTTCCTTTTATCAACACATTCTAAACCAAATTGTGTGCTCAGGTTTTGATTAGACTGTTTCTTTGTAGCGCAGCCCTGTAACTTGATATAGAATCAAAAGCCCATCCCAGAGGGTGGTGGTGACCTTTAGGGCTGCTTAACACCAAAGCTACAGTCTCAGGCCTCCTTAGGACTTGGCTCCATCTCAGCCACAGGTGGCCTTGTTTAACTGATTACATCCAATTAAAGGGAAGGTCTTAATCTGTCTTTCTAGCACTTAGAATCAGCTAAAATGTCTGACATCACTTCCTGAAGCTAAGATCTCCTGTTTCCTCTTTCCCATACAAGACAAGCAAAAAGAAGCAAATATTCAAATGGAGGCATTTTCAAAGTCCTTTACAATTTTTATTGAAAAGATGATTTATTCTTCCCTTTTGCTTTTGATGTATTTATAAATCATTTATGTAATAAATAACACTGGGGAACTAGAAATATCTACTATAAATATTTTAGGATCTTTTTTTCCAGGCTTTTATTGTATTTATAGATTTTATTTGACATAGATGTGATCAAAGTAGAAACACAATTTTGTATTCTGAATTTGGTTCATATAATTTTATAAATATGTCCTACGTTGCTATTTATTCGTTGTAAAAATTTGTAATAGTTGTATTTCACCATGTTTATTTATTTGTCCATTATTGAATGTTTAGTTTTAAAAATTATATCTCGTAACATCAATGATTTCCTCCCCACTCCCAGTATTTTTAGTTTCTTATTTAGGATCAATTTTAGGCAGTGGAATATCTAGGCCAAAGGGTATGAACATTTTTAAGGCTCTTGATTCACACTGTCCATTCTAAAATGTCTGTCCCCACCAGCCTGCCCACCAACAATGGGTGAGAGTGCCGTCGGCAGAAGGCACATAGATTTTATCCAGTACCTACCCAGAGGAAGCTGGTAGGGTTGTTACCGCCTTCCCTTCCAAGTTCTCCCCCTTTTATTGAGATTAAATTAAAACAACATATAAACTTTACCGTCTGAACCATTTTTAAGTGTATAGTTCAGTAACGCTAAGTATAGGTACATTGCTGTGAAACAAATCTGCAGAACTTTTTCATCTTGCTCCGAAACTCTGTACCCATAAAACAACTCTCCTTTCTCTCCTCCCCTCAGCCACCAGCAACCACCATTCTACTTTCTGTCTCTTTGAATTTGACTAATTTCAATACCTCCTTTAAATGGGATCATACGGTTCTCCTGAGTCCCTTTTGGAGCAGCATATCTAGGAACTACAGCAGGTTCTCGAATAACATCGCATTGTTCAACGTTGTTTCCTTATAACACTGACGAGAAAAAAAATGGATTCCTGGCTGGGGCCACTGTCTGTGTGGAGTTTGTACCTTCTCCTCATGTCTGCGTAGGTTTCCTCTGGGTACTCCCGTTTCCTCCCACATCCCAAAGATGTGCGGTTAGGTTCAGAGTGTGGGTGCACCCTGCGATGGGATGGCGACCTGGCCAGGGCTGGTCCCCACCTTGCACCCTGAGCTGCTGGGACAGGCTCCAGCCACCCACGACCCTGAACTGGAATCACTGGGTAAATCGTTATCTTACGTGTTTTTATTAATCTTAAATGTACGTAATAGCTCACATTTGTTTCGATGTTTACCATTAAAGTGTTTTGGGTCTTTATTTAGAAGTTTAGTGTTGTTTTTGTGACCAGAAATATGTTGTAGGAACTTAACTCTTGTTTATATCAATTATTAGCCTATGGTAAAATTGGTGTCATTATGCAACACTTTGCTTGAAGTCACAGTTTCCAAAAACCTGCCAATGATGCTAAATGAGGACTTACTGCAGTTGCAAAGTGGCAGTTCCACAGGTGCTCTGTGAGTGAGAGGCAAACCATGGTGCTTTCCTGTCCCTTACTGCTGCTGCTCCCATCTCAGTGCCACCCTTTCTCATTTGAGTTCCGTATTCACATATCCATATGCCTCTTGCATATCAATACTTGGATGCGTCACAGTCACTTCTAACATGACATGGCCAAAACTGAATTCACCCCACTTCAAGCCTATTCTTTGTCCTCCACGTTGCTTACCCCAGTGGATGCCACTGTCATTCATCCGGGTGTACAACATGGAGACCTGGAATTATCTTGAATTCCTCCCAGGTGTTTGTTGCCAAAATAAAGTTGGTCCCTGTGCTCTGTCAGTCAGTTTAACCTTCTACGTATCTGGCCCATCTCCTCCATCCCACTCTTCATTTCAGGTCTCTTATAATATCTTTTATTGCCTGATCATTGGGCTAGTGCCCAATCTGCTCTCCCTGCCTCTAGCCTGAGTCCCTTTGATCCATTCTCCAACCTACTTCCCAAGTGATCTTTCTAAAAGAGAAATCTGATTATTTTACTCCGTGCTTCAAATCTTTCAGGATAAAGTCCAAACTCCTTGACACCCAAGTTGACTGGAGTTAGAAAAAACAAACAAACAAAACTTCTCAACAAGATTTTTCATGATCCCTGCCTCTGGCTTATCCACGCCCACCTCTGGAGCCCTGTGCTGCAGCTGTGCACACCTGTTTGCAGAGCACCTCTATTCCATCACTGACCTGTAAGCCTTTTGCACACGTTGCTACTCCTTTTTGTGAATGCCCTTTCCTCCCCTCTTCTCTTGGCCAATTGTTATTTGTCATTTAAGTGTCAGATAGATGAATCATCCCTTCTCCAGAAATCTTTCCCACATTCCCTGACCTGGCTCTGGTGCCCTTCCCCTGGCCTTATAGTCCCCAGTACAGACCTCCATTTCTGGGTCATCCTTAATTGTTGATTTACATATTTATCTGTCTCCCCAATCAGATTTGCAAACTACTTAAGGACAGGTTCTGGATGTTTTGTCTCTGCACCGCCAGCTCTAGCCCAGTGCCTGGCACGTAGTATTATAGACGCTCAAAGCATTCTTGCTAAATGCATGCTGAATGAATTTATCCTCGACCTCAGTTCCCCACCACTTTGCCACTTTCCAAGAAAAGGGCAGAATCTTCTTCCTGTTGCTATTGCCTATATGGTGAATTTTCATAAGTGTCAGCTTTTCTCTTATTTATAGGGAAGTATGGATAATATGGTATCTTCAAAGTAAGGTCTCCCATTGTGAGAATCAGAGAGTTACTAACTCTTGCAACCCAAGCAAAGCCAAGAAACATAGGAAGGATGTTTTCTTTTCACTGGGCCCATGTGCATTGTCAAACTTGAGACTGTCCTTTGTCAGTGGTCTCTAAGGCCTCTCCGCATCCCTTCTAAAGACTCAGCGCCAAAGGGAATAGAACTGAGAAGCTTGGGTCCAAGGGCAAGTCATGGACTCAGAAGTGAGGGCTCAATCCATTTCATTCTTCTCTTCTCCTATTGTACAGAGGTGAGTGTGCATGTTTTATTCAGTGTGAAAACAATTTTTTAAATGAACAGACTAAAATACCTTTCTCCATTATCCCAATCTTGAAAAGATTCACTAGATAAAATTGTGAAAGGAATTTTGCAGCGCACGTCTGCATGGGGTTAGAGATCTGAAGTGGATTGCTCCTTTAGCCCCGGTTCTTCCACTGCTCCCGCCCTTACTCGCTCCTTCCACTCTCCGCCCCAGCTTCTTGGTTGCTATTGCGATTCAGAGGCATTTGCTTCACAATCAGCATTTCTTCCCCTTCCTTCCCTTCCCACCCTCCTGGGAGGCAGAGAAACGAGGCAGAGGAGGAGCAGAGAGAAAGAAGCCCCAGCAGTGTTCAGCCTGCCCGGCTCCCTACAGGAAGTGATCTTTCTGCTTTTAGGCCAGCCACACGCCTCCCAGCCAGCCAGCAGCTCTAACTAATTAGCACACGTGATGGGAATTGGAAACAAAGTCGCCAACAATAGGAGCGTGGGAACCCAGGCTGTGCCGCAATTACAGCGCCCCTCCCCCACCCTCCCCTCCCCCACCGGCCCCGTGCCCGGATCGCCGCCCTCGGGGAGCCGGTGCCGCCGCTCGCCTCTGCTCTGGGAGGGTCTGCGCGCAATACGGGAAGGCGTGTGTGGGGAACCTCGGGTCACGAGGGCGGTCGGGTACCCTCTGCTGGGGGGGAGCGAGGGAAGGAAGAGGGCCATCCTACATTCTCCTTTTGACAGTTGAGCTGCCCGGGCAGCTCAGGAGCACACGGTCCCACCGCGGGGACCAGGCACCCTGCGGGACGTGGGCGGCGAGCTGTCGGGCGCCGCGGGGAACGCTCTGCGTCTGGACTATATATGGGAGACAAGGTCCCCGCCCTTTCCGCGTCCTGCTGAGAGGGGCTGTTTCGGGGGCCTCAGAGCAGCGACAGTGAGCAGGGCACCTCTAACCTGGCGTCACCTGAACTAGCTGGAAGCCGCCCCAAGCGCATGCGCTTAGCGGTCTCCTTGGCCAAGGTGACTATAGAGGTAGGCTGATGGAAATTTGCTTCTGAAGTTTCCCCTTACACTTCATTCTGGTGACGCTTTTTAAAATTTTTTTAAATAACAGCGTTGTTGACAGAGAATTCACATACTGTACAATTTAGCTATTTAAAATGTATGATTCAATGCTTTTGAGTATATTCACAGATATGTGCAACTATCACATCAATTTTAGGACATTTTCTTTTCTTTTCTTTTCTTTTTTTTTTTTTTTTTTGAGACAGTCTCGCTCTGTCGACCCGGCTACAGTGTAGAGTGCCGCGGCGTCAGCTAGCTCACAGCAACCTCAAACGCCTGGGCTCAAGCGATCCTCCTGCCTCAGCCTCCCAAGTGGCTGGGACTACAGGCATGCGCCACCATGCCCGGCTAATTTTTTTATTTTTAGTAGAGACGGACTCGCTGTTCCTCAGGCTGGTCCCGAACTCCTGAGCTCAAGCGATCCTCCCGCTTTAGCCTCCCAGAGTGCTAGGATTACACGTGTGAGCCACGGCGCCTGCCCAATTTTAGGACATTTTCATCCTCACCACCCCCCACCGAAAAACATGTACCGTTTAGCTATCACCCACCCATATCCCTACCGCTCACACTCCCTGGCACCAAGCAACCACTAATATACTTTTTGTCTCATAGATTTGCCTATGGATTCATATAAATGGAATCATATGTCATCTTTTATGACTTTCACTCAGCATGTTTTCAAGCTTCATCTGGGTTGTAGCATGTATCAGTACTTCCTCCCTTTTTGTTGCTGAATAATATTCCATTGCATGGATATAAAAGCATTTTGTTTATCCACTCATCAGTTAACGGACATTTGAATTGTTTCCACCTTTGGCCCTGATGAATAATGCTGCTATGAACATTCACATGCAAGTCTGTGTGTGGACATACATTTTCATTTTGCTTGAATACATAGATGCTGAGGAGCAGAATTGCTCAGCTGATGGTAAATTTGTGTTTAACTTTTAAGGAAAGCGCCAAATTGCTTCCAAATTGGCTATAAATTCCCAACCACGAGGGTTTCATTTTCTCCAGATTCTCACCAATACTTGCTATTGTTTGTCCTTTTGGTTACAGCCACTCTCGTATGTGTGAAGTTGGTCCTCAACTATAAAAGTAGGAGGTCTGATGAGCCCTACACTCTTTTCCAATGCTAAATTTCTGTGGCCTTTCTGAGTATGAGAACTGAACCTTGCATAGTATATTCTAGAAGGGTCATGAATAGCAGCTTACTAAATCAGCTACTAAAACACAATAGTGTCACTGTTTCCTGTGAAAATTGAAGTAGAAAGTAATTATTTACAAACATGTATCTAACCGGTATCATAGAGCTGTCCAAGAAAGTCCTAATTAAAAGCTGACTCCATCTGGTACTCTCCCCATCTACACCCCCACTCCATCCCCAAATCTCAGCTTTTACTGTTTGCAGCAGACAAGTTATTTCCATACTATGTGATTAAAAATGACCCTGTATATTCAAAAGTACCAACTGGCACTAAAACGTTATTCTGGGTTGTGTTGTCCAAACCCAGAGTTATTTTCCTGGGGCCAGGGTGTTTGATCAGGTTTCAAGTTTATTTTGATATAAACGTAAATTCTCATTTATAGGAAACTGCTTTTATAATAACAGTTATAATGTTTCTGTTTACATGATTTGCTGCAGATCCCCAAAGGGGTGGGTTACCATATTACATTAAAAAAATTCAGACAGTATGTCGCATTTATAGCAATGAAAGGGGTAGGAAGACTCCTGTCCTGGCTTAACCTAGTTATTTCTCCAATTCAGAAATGACTGCCATAATCTTAATTTATTTCAATGTAGTATTTTTTCTTCAACAAAGATATCCACTATGTATAATGATTAAAACATATTCTTATTGGAAGAGGTCATATTTAACTCAGATGAGAGCTAACATTGCAGGTGATAAATTTACTGCATTTGCACCTTGCTTGGTTTTGCAGTGATTCTGCGTCTTGGCTGCATATTTGGAAAGTTTTAAAGAATTACTTGGAAAGTTTTAAAAACATACCTAAGCTAGACCCCAACCCAAATCAATTAAATCCCCAATCTTAGTTTTTTAAAAAATTTTTTGAGAGTGGAGTTAACTTCAGTGTTTTTTTTTTTTTTTTTTTTTCCAGATCCACAATAAATTCCAAGTGTAGTAGCCAGGGTTGAAGTTGGTCTTACCCACTGGCTCCCAAAGTATGGTCGCAGGACTGACAGACTCACCTGGGAACTTGATTGAAATGCAAATTCTTGGGCCCAACCCAGACTTAAAGAATCAGA
This sequence comes from Indri indri, assembly GCA_004363605.1. Lineage (NCBI taxonomy): Eukaryota > Metazoa > Chordata > Mammalia > Primates > Indriidae > Indri > Indri indri. The sequence continues at coordinate 19,822 of RJWJ010016667.1, read as the reverse complement.
AAGTCCAGGAGGAGTCTAGAGATCTGCATTTTAATAGTCTTCCAGGTGATTCTGATGTGTGCTGAATTTGAGAACTACCGATCTAAGTAGAAATTCTCCCCTTTGGCTGCACATTGGAATCACCTAAGAACTTCAAAAAATATTGATTGCTGGGTTCCACCCCAAGAGATTGTGATTTTAATTGTTTTGAGGTGTGGCCTATGAACTGGGATTTTTTTTTTTTTAAAGCTTCCCAGATGATTCTAGATGGCTAAGTTGTGAAGCATAGAGCTAAACCAGCAATTCCTAAAGTATGGTTCCAAAGATGGAGCATGAGCACCACTGGGAACTTGTCTGAGCTACAGATTCTTGACCTATCCCAGATCTACTGATTCAGACACTCTGGGGATAGGACCCCAAATCTGTGCTTTGTTATTAGCCCTCCATGTGATTCTAATGCTCACTAAATGTTGAGAACCACTGGTCTAAACATCACAGCTTTAGGGTCTGAAATTGGGATACACACAGACACACCATATATATATGATTCCAATTTTGGGATGAATCTTAGTTCATTACAAAACTATGGACTACAGGGCTTGGAGGAGCATAGTTTCTCTGTTTATATAATTAATATATATATTATTAAATTCTGTTATTACCATTGTAATATACATCTTGTTTTTAACTATTTTGCCTTTGTAGATTTGAAGTATGGTCTCATCTATGTCTTTATCTTTTATTTGTTCATTTATTTGGGTTTCAGAGGCCTGAACTTTTCATTTGACACAGAAGAAATAATGGCTTCCTTTCTTCTCTGTGGAGCCCTTCCCATGGGAAACTTATTTTGAGAGTCCGTGGTTTCTCAAGATAAGCAGCAACTTTCTCAAACATCAAACCATTACCACCACCACCAAAAATCATCTCAAAATTCAAATAGCTCAATTTAGAAATTTAACATATATCTTGAATTAATTAGAAAACTACAAAGTTCTTATCAATTGAAAGAGCTTGGCTGATTTCAGAGATACATAGCTGAATACTGTGCATCTCATCATGATCTTTTGATAGACTTGAAGCCAAGCACCTTGTTTCCTTGTCAAGTCATCTTCTATTAGAGCCAAGTTTCTCCAACAGCAAAAACAAATGGTTTTCTAGAACAGTGCTTCTCAATGTGTGGTCTTTGGACCAATAGCAGCAGCATCACCTCATCCTCATGGTGATTCTGATGCATGCTAAAAGTTAAAAACCAGTTTTAGAGCAAGAAGACAAGGAATGACTTTTGCCTCATTCTCTGGCAGGATAGTATTGTCTTCATCCAATGACATGCCAAATTGTTCAATGTTCTTTCATAATTCCTTTCCCTATTTTTTCCATCCTTGAAACCATAGCTGCAATCCAGCTTCATTCCTAGCAGATTGCTAACTCTAGGACTTCTTTCCTCTAGAAAATCTAATTAGATTGTCTTATTCCATTTCATTTTCTTTGTCTTCACGGACTTCGTAATTATTTTTTGCTGGACCATCCCACTCCTGCCTTGTTTCCTTCTACTCGAGACCCTCTTTTCATTCTTTTTGCCACCATGACACAGACCACCACACCCTCTCCTGCTTCCTCTCTGAACTCCATGAATGCTACAAACAAAGGTAACAGGAATAAAGGCAACCAGTTGCTCTTGGTCCATTGCATTGAAGCATCTAATCCTGCACAATTCTTTCCGTACTCACTGTCTGTCAACATATTCTTACTCTCTGGCTCGCACTCAAAAATACGGATCCTGGAGACCAGATTCTGGGAATAAATACACGGAAGAAGCAATATGAAAATTCTTCCTAGCAAACAACATGGAGAATCAGAGAGAAAGTGACAACGAAGATAACTATATGTGATCTTGTGTGTGTGTGCATGTGTGTACATGAAATTAAAAAATTAATTCTTTTTGTCAAGTTTCAAGGAAAAAAGACTCCATAAATGTTACGAATGGGCAATAAGTAGTACCAGGTCAGTAAGATAAGTCTTTTGTGTTTTAAACAAAACTTTCAGAAGAAACAAAGGTAGTTTGAATTAAGTACTAAAAAAATTTAACATGTGCCGAGAGCAGAATAAAATTTTGGTTAGTCACCAACTTAAGGAATACTTATTAACATTTTCAGTTTTCCTCAATGCCAAGAAAATACTAAACAAACTCTTAAAACTGGGTATGAAAATTCACTAAGAGGCATGTATTTTACAAAGAACAAAAACTTTTCACTCAGAATTGTGGATTCTCAGAAAACTATGCTTCAGGTTTGGTACTCTTGACACAAACTATTAAAAAGCCCTCTAAATAGGTATTATAACAGTGTTAGGATTGAGGCAATGACATGTAAGGGCTCATATAAGCACAAAAATCAAGCTGTCTTCAAAGATGAATATATTTTGCTTTTTTGAAAATTATGGCATGTGTTGAAACCCTCTGAAAAATTCTACCAACTCATCTTTCTGTCTCTATTACTTCTTTCTCCCAGTGGAAAAATACATTACTTTTATTCAATATACTATGTATTACAATTACTAAATGTGATGTAACATACATAAAACCCAAACAGCCAAATGTAAGCATTTTATAGTGTTTTCAGAGAGTAAAAGAAAAGTTGATTCAAGTATACATTCTATAGAGATCTGAGGAAGTGAGTTGTGTTTTCCAGGGTTGACTCTTGGGGAGGATGAATGTTTAGCTGCTGCACTTGGGAAGGTTGTTCATGGAGGGGAAGCCACTGTTAGTATCAGTGAATTCTGGGGGTTTGGTTTGAGAGGTAGATGTGTAGAATGTCTGAAGGGAGGGGTCTTGGGCTCATTTGTCTCATGCGCTGGCAAGAGGGTCAGGAGGCCCAGTTCTCTGCAGTGGGAACTCCCGGCAGAGACAAACCACCCCTTCATTTCACTGTCACTTGACGAATAGCTCACAAAGGAGAAGAACAGGAGAGAAAATTACAGACTGAAAAAAAACCCAAGCTCCTCTTAAATGGTGATACTCACCAGAAATACCAAGCTCTTTGTCATTTATTTGGGAAGAATTGTCCTATTTTTTTAAACTTATAATCCATAATGGATTTGGAAACGAAAAGTCATTGAAAAATAGAAAAATATCTTTGCTTTCAAAGTAGGGCTTTTTAAATGGAAAAAAATTGTATCTTTTTGTTTAGCTCTTTCAATTACCGACAAGTGAAATATAACACATTCTAAAAGCCGAAAAATAGAACACTTATCTATAACAGAAATGCCTACTTACAGAAATATGTTAAGATTCTATAAAAGTTTTGAAATAGGCATTGTCTTAGCTCAGGTTGCCATAACGAAATACTACAGACTGGGTGGTTTGAACAGCGGAATTCTATTTTCTCACAGCTCTGGAGGCCAGAAGTCCCAGAGGAGGGAGCCAGATGGCCAGGTTCTGGCGAGGGCTCTCCTACTGGCTTGCACATGGCCACCTTCTCACTGTGTCCTCACAAGGGGCAGAGAAGTGGAGAGGGAGGAGGAGCGAGAGAGGGGAGGAGAGAACTGGGGAAGAGAGGAGCTAGCTCCCTGGTGTCTCTTCTTATAAGGGCACTAATCCCATCATGAGAGTCCCATCCTCATGACCTCATCTAAATCTAATTATCTCCCAAAGGCTCCATCTCCACATGCCGTTACATAGAGAGTTAGGGCTTCAACATATGAATCTGGGGGTGACAGGATAGGGGAATGATATCCAAACACCTTTCACTTCCTTTTTTCCTCTTGTAAATGGAGTGTTACCTGGCCACACTAGCCTTTGAGTACAAAGGAGGTCACATTAATGCCCAAATTCTAATCACTCTTACTTAATCCTTCCTGCCAGACTATAGGACTTTGGCCTCTTTCTAAGTTCTCAGCCTCCCCTAGGCAGTGCCTTACTGATGTTCAGGACAGAGTTCAACACTGTTTGCCAGTGACATCCTACTCCTGAAGGCCTGTGCTGCCGCCTCTATAGCCAGGCCCTCCTTATGACTGATGCTTTGCCAAGCCCCTGGCCTTCCACTGGTCTACCTCCCTGCAGCCTCAGAGTGCCATTGCGACAGTATGTATGGACACGTGTTGGGGGTATGGGGTGGTGGTGCAGAATGACCCTATCCTAGCTCTCTGCAGCACATTGCCACCCTGGTGCTGAATTACCAGAATTATCTATCATACAAATAGCTCCTTTAATTTCTGGGCCTAAGCCTTTTCTCTATTGAGACTCAAAATCTGTCCCCTTGATGCTTCTTTTCTTTCGTATCTCTGCCCTGTGCTCCTGAATCAAAAGGTAAAAATTAAAAAAAAAAAAAAATTCCATTTCAACCCCACACCAAAGCTCCAGCATGTAACAGTTCAGGCAAATAGATGATTCAGGGCTGTGGTCCCAAGCCCCAGGCCAAGGACCCGGTACCAGTCTGTGGCTTGTTAGGAACCCAGCTACACAGCAGGAGGTGAGAGGCTGGCAAGCCAGCGAAGCTACATCTGTACTTACAGCTGCTCCCCATCGCTCTCATCACCGCATAAGCCCCGCCTCCTGTCAGCTCAGCAGCAGCTTTAGATTATCATAGGAGCACGAAGCCTACTGTAAACTGTAGACACAAGGGATCCAGGCTGCATGCTCCTTATGAAAATCTACTGCCTGGTCATCTGAGGTGGAACTGAGGTGGTGGAGCTGAGGTGGTGATGCTAGCACCGGGGAGCAGCTGCAAATAGAGATTATCATTAGCAGAGAGGTTCGACTGCACAATAAATGTAATGCACTTGAATCATCCCCAAACCATCCCCCTACCCCGGTCTGTCTTCCATTAAACTGGTCCCTGGTGCCAAAAAGGTTGGGGACTACTGACTTAGGGGTTGGCAGCCTCCCAGTTTCAAAGACATAGTCTGTGAGTTTGCGGCTCACCTGGAATCTCCTGCTATACTTTGAACTTTAATAATTTAAAATCATTTAACATTTATTTATAACAAATATCTATGAACACAAGAAAGTAGTAAATTATGAAGTACTTGGAACCCAGATCTAATGCAGTATTGTATCCACAGCCAGGCAACCTAGGAAACAAGTCTTCATTTCCGCTGAATGCAACTTGGTACAAGTTCCAAAAAATAACGTTCCCAGACTTCCTTTTGTGATACTCTAAGATTTATCTCATTTATATCTGTAACTGTCTTGAAAGTATAAAAATAGAAGTAGTTGAATTATTTAAATTATGAAAATACACTGAAAATTACCATTGGAATTATTTTAATTGAGAAAAGAATATGCTATATATTAGTATTTGCATCATTTAACCGAGGAAAGAACACACTGTAAATTACTCTTCAAGGAAAAGAGGGTGTCATGGAATCAAACCAGTGGCAGGGATTCAGATACAACTTTGGGGAAGTTTGTCTCTCTTTGTCTGGCTTTGTCTTCTAAAACTGGAGAAAATAGTAACTCCTCTTTCTTGGGTTGCTGTGGGAATTCAATCGGTTATATGTAATGTTCTTAAAATGGTGTCTGGCATATGGTAAGTGCCATAAAGGTGTTTGCTATTAAAAAGTATTTTAAAAGTATAAAAAACTATTTTTTAAAAAGAACTGGTTTCTTAGTCAGCAAAGAACTTTCAAGCAAAAGCTATATTTCAGCACCTGACTTAGTAATAATTTTTCTTAAGTTGCTTTTCACTTATGATTAATTTTTTTTGTAGGTCAGCAGTCTTTAATCAAAAGCAAAACTCATTCACCCTTATGCTAGGACAGAATTTTCCAAAGTGTGTTCCTTGGGATGCTATTTTGATGGAATATTAGCAGATAACGTGAAAAAAGAGTGCTGTAGTTGGGTTTGGGAAGTGCTCTGTTAGATGTAAATAAGGCTTCTTTACTTAGAACTTCTTTGCGCCTTTCATACTCTAACGTGCCCTGAGATCTCCGAGAGATGGGTACTTTTCCAGGTGTATTTGGAAACAGATTATTCACAGAGCATCTAGAGAAATTAATGTTCTGTGAAATACACTGTGGTATGTTAAACATCTTTTTTTTTTTTTTAAATAATGATGGAGCAGTCCATTGTGAAGTAATTCACTGGCAGGAGCCAGAAAAACCTACCAAAGCTTCTTTGTAAATGGCCCAGCAAAGCTCAGGATGAAGCAGCCCATGTCGTCGTCATCATCATCATCATCATCATCATCATCATCATCATCACTTATAAGTATAAAGCATAACATTTGTATAGCACTTGACAAAATACCTTTTCTCATTTTCAAAAAACAAAACAAATGCTGAGGTATTATTCTCATTTTATGGATGAAGAAACTGAGGCCCGGAGGAGAGTGGTGTGGCGATGAGCTCAAAGTCACACAGCTACTAAAGGGTGACTCAAACCTAGGTAGGCGGCTTGCAATCCTCTCCTTTTCCCACTGTACCACACTGCTGCCTGTTGGGTTTCCAATTAAACAATTCCTTCCAGGCGAACACCGAGGCATCTTACATCTGACCTCAATTAGGAGAGTTCATAGTGGAAGTGCACTTTTGCATGGCATGACATGCCACAAGGCAATCTGGTGTTTGAAACACAGCATCTAGAGAAAGCAGCAAGCATGAGGAACACAGGAAAACTGGCCCTTAGTCAAAATTCTGGTATGACAGTTTTGGGTGACTCTGTGTTCTTATAAAGGAGCCATCTCTGAACTCTGGAAGCACATAGCTTATTTATACATGTACCTATAGCACTACATGCTCAGGAGATGTTTCTAAATATGAGATGCAAAAAGCACAACTTTCACTAATAATGAATAACAAGCAGATGCTTATTTTACTCGAAACAATCTAGTGCTCTTAACATGAAGCACTGGTTGTTCCTTCTGATGTTAAAAGGCTATTACTTTCTAGAGACACTGTTTTCATATATCCAATTAGTATGTAATTATTTATACTGCTTTTCAACCTCATTAGATGTGTAACAGAGTATGAGAAGAAAACTTAGGAGGAACCTAGTACTCAGTTTGTTTACTCACAGGTAGAACAGGTATATTAATAGCTAATAATAACAGGTGCTTTTTATTGAGTGCTAACTAATGGCCAAACATTGTTGTAAAGTCCTTTACATAACTGATCTTATTTAATCTGTGACATTGTAAGGTAATTATTATTAATATCGCCATTTCACAGATAAGATTATTGAGGTTGAAATGTCATGTGGCTAAGAAGTTCTTGTGAGCAGCTACATAGAGATCGTGGTTTTTCAGCCTAATTGCTCTAGGACTGGCTAAGTCCCCAGCACATACTAGGGGCTTTATACAAGTTTGTCCAGTGAATTCCTAAACAAGCAAGCCCTGAAAGGTTTTGAATGGTGGCTGGCTTCACCTAACAGTTGTTTTGACAAAGACCTTTGCCCCAGAATGAATAAAGCCATTGACTAAAAGAGCTCAGAGGCAGCCCAATCTTTTTTTTTTCTCAGAGCTGCAGGTGTAGCCTCTGCTCCCTGAGCACCACTTCCCATGCCTGTTACATTGAGATCGCCTGCACTCACCAGCAACTGCTGGAGAAAGGGCCTCATCAGAGGCAACAAAGTAGGGACCTCTACAGTGGCCAAAGCTGCTGAATGGATAACTGAAGATTCAGGGCTTCCTCCTGGGTGATCTCCTACCTGGCTAATGTTTGTGTCCTTTCCAACCAATTGGCCACCCTTAAGCCTCCTTCATGTATAAATGCTGGAGCTGTGCTTTGAGGATGAGCTCTTTCTCTCTAGAGGTTCTACCAGTTCTCCTCTAGGGAGGCTTGCACCTGTTGAGAATTCCAAAATATGGAGTATCTACCTCTTTTAGGGTATTTGGAGTGTCTCTTCTGCAAAAGAACACAGAGAAAGGCAGCCTGCAGAAATGTGAATAAGCAACTAAACCTAGACTCTACAGACCAGGCAAGGAAATGGGCCTTCAAGGGACTTCAAAAAGGATGATCCCTTGGGACAGATGAATTATAAAACACAACACTTCCCCATACCCCATCCCCTGTTGGAAAAAAGCCCCTTTCCTGAGGGTCCAGGCTCAGGCAGCCCCACTCAGGCTGGAGAATGGGTCAATTTGCAGGATGTGCCTTGCATTTAGGGAACCACAAAGAAGTTTAAAGTAGTTCTTTGCTCAAAGCCCCCAGCAGGGAGGAATATAGCTGATGGGGGAAAATTGGGCCTGGTGCACTCATTGTAACTCTCTCCTTTAATCCCACCACCCATGGGAGGGGTCCTACCCACCCCTTCCTTCCTGGTTATAAGTGAACCACCCGGGTCACCTCGTCTTGATCTTAAATTCCTTCCTAAACTCAGAAAAGGCCTTCGCAGACCTCATAAAGAATCCTCACCCCATTTTTCCTTATCAAAAAGTGCTCCTAGGCCGGGCGCAGTGGCTCACGCCTGTAATCCTAGCACTCTGGGAGGCCGAGGCGGGTGGATTGTTTGAGCTCAGGAGTTCGAGACCAGCCTGAGCAAGAGTGAGACCCCATCTCTACTAAAAATAGAAAGAAATTAATCGGACAACTAAAAATATATAGAAAAAATTAGCTGGGCATGGTGGCACATGCCTGTAATCCCAGCTACTGGGGAGGCTGAGACAGCAGGATCGCTTGAGCCCAGGAGTTTGAGGTTGCTGTGAGCTAGGCTGACACCACGGCACTCACTCTAGCCAGGGCAACAGAGTGAGACTCTGTCTCAAAAAAAAAAAAAAAAAAAAAAAAGTGCTCCTAAGCATTGACACATCTGTAACTATTTTAGTTGTGTATTGTCTGTCTTTCCCCGAGGATGTGAGTTCTAGGAGGTTGGTCCATACGACTTTTGGGTCATCTTTGCATTCTCAAGCCCTAGCACAGTGCTGGGAACATAAAAGGCACTAAATAAGTATTTTGGTGGGTGGGTGAAAGAATGAGAGTCAAAGTTAAGAAGCAGAAGAACCTCGTGTTTGGCAGAAAAGTAATCATGAACATGTGAGCAATATTTCATTTAGGTACCAAATGCAGAGTTAAGCATTCCTCACCACACCCTGTCTTTTCCTCTCACCTGCCTACCTGCAGCTTGTCCACACCTCTCCATGAGCAGGAATGGGCCAAAGCAGGAAAGGATGACTCACTGTAGATGCCAGAGGCTAGGAGAACTTACAGAGCCATTGGGGAGGCAGACACACCGATTCTGGGGCAGGGTGGCCTGTCACTTTGGGGGAGGAAACTGAAGGTCAGAAGGACTTCTGGAAAGCAGAGGAAAGAGGGTCAGATGGTTTCCTATGTCTGGACCATCAAGTTCTGGGAGGAAAGAGGTAGGGAGCAGTGATGTGCCTGACTGACACATGGGGGGCGGGGAGGTTGGGAAGGAGCTTTGGAGGTTAAACCTCAGGAGAGCTGGTACCAGTGAGCAGGAGCAGAGAAAGCAGGATAGGGGCATTGATCTTGGATTTGCAACTGACAGACAGCAAAGGGTGGAGTTTCAGGAAGCAAGGGGGGTCAGGGACGCCAGTAAGAACAAATGCAAGGTGGCTGAGGGAGGGATCCAGCCTAGACAGGGAAGCCCGGGAGTCCAGAAAGAAGAGCTGAAGGGCAGGAGGTGATGGTGAGTGGAGTAAGAGCTTCAGTGGGAGGCAGGAGATTGTATTAAAATATATCGTGGTGGTGGTGGGGAAGCGGTGCTGAGAGAGGACTTAAGAATTAAGCCCAGGCCATTCAGGGTGTGTGGCATCCAAGATGTGTTAAGATGGCATTGAGATCAATAATTAATGAAATCTAGAAACCGGGAAGCTATTTGCAAAGATAAGAAAATGTCTTTTGTTACTGTCAACAATATTTATTAAGCTTTCTCTCATAAATGAGACTGCAAGTCGCAGGAATGGACTTGAGACTAATACGAACTGCTCTGCACCTTTGCAAAGAACGAAGGACTAGATTTCCAAATTTAAAACAACCATCCCGCCTGCTTCTACAAATACTGGAATCAGAAATCACTCCCAAGATTTACAACTGTATTTTTAAAAATCTGTCTTCTTGGGGGACTCATGGAACTTCACGTAGCTCCCAGTACACAGCCAGGCCACCACCGAGGCCAGAGGGGTGTTGTGTGCGTGTATGTGTGACTGTGTGAGGGTCAGAGACGTGCATTCTGTCAGCAAGGCAGGCCTCAGACGCAAACGCCAGCACCGCCACCCTGTCGCCGGCTGAGAGGATCTGGCCGCCAACGCCAGGGGAAAAAAAAAGAAACCAACAAAAACCCCAACGTAATGAATATCCCCAGAGACCGTTGGTTTTTTTTTTTTTTTTTTCTTCCCAAGTCAGCCCAGAAAACAAGTGCTCCACTTCCCCGGAAATTAGATGCACAGGGGTATCCATTCCATCCCGAGGTTGGGAAGCCCTTGCGGAAATGAGTCTGGCTGTATGTGTTGACACGGTCCCAGAAACCACAAAAGAACATTCCCTGCACCCACGTCCTGCCCCTCCGTGTGACCGGCTCCTGGGATGCTGGCCACCGTGGATGCGCCCAGCGCACGGGCGGCCCCTCTCCCGGCTCCCCGCAGGCTCCGCTGAGCGGCCGGCGCATAGCCCGGCCAGGTGCACCCGGCCCGCCCCGCCACCGGCGCGCGCCTCCCGCCGCGGAGCACGGGTGGCCACGCAGGCGAGATTTACGGTGGCGCTGGGCGGCGGCTTCCGGGGCCGGCCGGCGCCCAGGCTCCGATTACAGGTTCACACGGGGGGCCCGGCCCGCGGCCGCCCAGCCCCCGCCGGCGCGCCCTCGCGCGGCCCCGCTCCCCGCCTGCCCATTCTTCTCCATTCATGCGGACGCCCAGAGCCGCCGCCGCCGCCGCCGCCGCCGCCAGCGCGGCCGCCGTCGCCGTCGCCGTCCGCCTGGATTGGCTGGTGGCCGCGGCGCCGGCACTTTCCCACGGCCCGCGGCGCGTGCGGCTCACCGGCGGCGCTGCAGGCGCGGCCCTGGCGCGCGGCCAGGCCAATCGGGGCGCGCGGGGCGGGGCGGGGCCGCGGCCGCCCGCGGGCTTGTGTCCCGGCCCGGCCTCCCGCGCCTCCCCGCCGCCGGCCCACCGCCGCCTGCGCCTCCTCCTTCCCCCAGAGGGGAGGCCCGGCCGAGCCCCCGCGGAGCCGACGCACCGCCGCCGGGCAGGGGCGGGCGCGGAGGGCGGGGGCGCGGTTGTCCCGCGCCCTCGGCCTCGCCCCCGCCCCTACTCTGAGTGGCTGCCAATCAGCGGAGCGAGAAGCCGATTGGCCGGGGGAAGCTGTTGCCCGGGAGCTGCCGCCCGCCCCTCCGCCCCCTCGCCCGCCTTCTCCAGTCCCCCGCCTCCCCAGGGCCCTGGGAAGGGGCTCAGCGTGGGAAAGGGATGGTTGAGTTTTAACCGGAGGCAGAGCGTGAGCGGGATCAGTGTGTGCGGAACGCGAGCAGCCGAGCGCGGAGAGGCGCCGCTGTTGTTAACTCCTCCTTGCCCGCCGCGCCGATCCTCCCCCGGAGCCCTCGCGCAGCCAGCATGAAGCGAGCTCACCCCGAGTACAGCTCCTCGGACAGCGAGCTGGACGAGACCATAGAGGTGGAGAAGGAGAGTGCGGACGAGAGTGGGTGAGTGGCCGCGGCGGAGCAGAGCCAGAGCCGGAGGCGAGCGCCGCTGGCCGCGGTGACAGCGGGCGAGGGCCCGGGGCGCGCCGGTGCCCCGCGCTGCCCTGTGCGCGTCGCGGGCTGGCCACTACCCGTGGCGAGGGACCCTCACGGCGCTTTCAAGCCCAAGTTGCCGAAACAGTCTGAGTGCGGGGACGGCGTGGGTGCGACATCTCAGATCACCTCCCCTCGCTTAACGGCGATTTTTTTCCTTCTTTCAGAAACTTGAGTTCGGCTCTGGGTTCCATGTCCCCAACTACATCTTCCCAGATTTTGGCCAGGAAAAGACGGAGAGGCGTGAGTCTCTTTACCGTGTTCCTTTTATTTTTTGTTATTAATTAACGGAAAGAACAACCTTTTCTTCTCTTTAATTTACAGTCGTAATGGAAATGTCCTCCTTTGTTTTGCCTGCTTCCTACAGATAATTGAGAAGCGCCGAAGAGACCGGATCAATAACAGTTTGTCTGAGCTAAGGAGGCTGGTGCCCAGTGCTTTTGAGAAGCAGGTAATGGAGAAAGTAGGTAGAGCTCTCAGCGTAGCTATCCACACCTTCTGAACCCCATCCGTTTTAGAAAATAGCTGTGTTGCTTGTGCCTAGATGAATTTGTACACATTGCAGAAGTATTTTGTGAAGACAACTCATTTTGCTTTAGTCTGCACTTTAGAACTTACAAAGCATATATATTTGTAAGTATATGTATATCTTATGTGTAAATATGTATATATACTGTGCATTTTAAGTTGTTCCGCAGAGGAACTTGTGCCAAATCAATATTTTGCCATTCTCTTAAGGGATCTGCTAAGCTAGAAAAAGCTGAGATCCTGCAGATGACGGTGGATCACCTGAAAATGCTGCACACTGCAGGGGGGAAAGGTACATCTCGATATAGTCCTGTTGGGGGCTATGACTGGTGGGGGTAGAGAGAGCAGCAGCTGCGGGCCAGGATTGGTGCAGTAGCTGCCTGATTTTCTTTGGGAGTGGGGAGAAAACGGCCGGTGGTATGTGCGATTGCCTGTCAGGACATTTCAAATGCACATAGAATTTTTCTCCAGTGAATTCATCACCCTAAACCTCTGCAAATTGAGCTAGTGCATCTTTTGGAAAATACCTGTTATTTTTGAAGCCCTCTAAAGTTGTGGCAGCCCTGATTCAGATTAGGTAGCTCTCCTATTTGTTCATTGCTATTTTGAGGAAGAGTTTTTTTTTTTTTTTGTAATATGTGGCCTTAATTTTGTATACAGGATTTTAAAAAATGAGCTGCCACATGACTCTTGAGGAAAGAAACTTACTGTGGTTGAGTAGAGAAAACCTAACAGGAGACCAACGTCTGTGTGTCTTTCTCCATCAGGAAAATGTTTTACCGAGGACCAAGTGCCTAAGAGCTCCACGATGATAACTTACATCTGTGTGTCTAATGAATTTCACTGCTCTGTGGTTTCTCTGCCCTTGATGTATTTTTTGTTGTTGTTGAGAGGAAACATTAAAGGAATGAACATAGTTTCATCCGCTGGTAGGGTATAATTCCAATTTCTGCTCCGCAGCTTCTAATTGGGTTTTGAACTTGCATTAGCAAACACATTCTGCTCATGTTGATAAATGCAAAGATTTCAGTAGACTCCAAAATATTGGGACTTTCGCAAGAAGCTGAGAGTGCCCTGTCTTAAGGATGTAGGTGTTTCCCAGGAAGGGCTGCCTTTGGGATTGAAGAAATACGCGAAATGAGCAAAGCCCTGAGGTTTTTCTTTTGTTCGTTTCCTCAGGCTACTTTGACGCGCACGCCCTTGCTATGGACTATCGGAGTTTGGGGTTTCGGGAATGCCTGGCAGAAGTTGCCCGATACCTGAGCATCATTGAAGGACTAGATGCTTCTGACCCGCTTCGAGTTCGACTGGTCTCACATCTCAACAACTACGCCTCCCAGCGGGAAGCCGCGAGTGGCGCCCACGCGGGCCTTGGACACATTCCCTGGGGGAGCGCCTTCGGACATCACCCGCACATCGCACACCCGCTGTTGCTGCCCCAGAACGGCCACGGGAACACTGGCACCACAGCGTCGCCCACGGAAGCCCACCACCAGGGCAGGTTGGCCTCGGCACATCCCGAGGCGCCTGCCTTGCGGGCGCCCCCTAGCGGCGGCCTTGGACCGGTGCTCCCCGTGGTCACGTCTGCCTCCAAACTCTCGCCGCCTCTGCTCTCCTCCGTGGCCTCCCTGTCGGCTTTCCCCTTCTCTTTCGGGTCCTTTCACTTACTCTCTCCCAATGCACTGAGCCCTTCGGCACCCACGCAGGCGGCAAATCTTGGCAAGCCCTATAGACCTTGGGGGACGGAGATTGGAGCTTTTTAAAGAACTGATGTTGTAGAATGAGGGAGGGGAAAGCTTAAAATCCCAGCTGGGCTGGACTGTTGCCAACACCACCTTAAAGTCCTCAGTAAAAGTAAAAAGAAAAAAAGGTACACTTTCAGATAAATTGTTTTTTTAAAGACTAAAGGTTTGTTGGTTTACTTTTTAAATTTTTTTTATCATGTCATGTATTAGCAGTTTTTAAAACTAGTTGTTAAATTTTGTTCAAAACATTAAATCGAAATAGTATAAGCCGACACTTTTTGATAGGTTTGTACTGTGCCAAATTTACTTTGTAAACCAGAATGATACCATTTTTGCCTCAAAGTTTTGGGAATCTTAACATTTAGTATTTTTGGTCTGTTTTCCTCCTTGTATAGTTATGGTCTGTTTTTAGAATTAATTTTCCAAACCACTATGCTTAATGTTAACATGATTCTGTTTGTTAATATTTTGACAGATTAAGGTGTTGTATAAATAATATTCTTTTGGGGGGGACTATATTGAATTTTATATTTCTGAACAAAGCGTTGACAAATCAGATGATCAGCTTTATCCAAGAAAGAAGACTAGTAACTTCTCTGCCTTCTATAGCAGTAAGGTGAATGTACAAACTATCGGTGGCCCTGGATCCATAGGACCAACTGCTGTTGTGTGCCAGGACTTGCAGTTCTGGCTTAGTTAGGAGAGAGCCGCTGGTAGGTTAGGTCTCATTTGGAACATTGGTAGAGAGGAAACTGATGATAATTGCATAGAATTTGCCTGCATTTACCAGCCCCAGTAATGCAGTGAATTTTTAATCTCATGGATCTCAAATTCCCAGATGTTAACATGGATAAGTGATCATGGTGTGCAAGTGGTCAATTGAGTAGTACAGTGGGACCTGTTAAATGCATAACCTAATTTTCCTGGAATTTTAACTGGAAATTTTTATGTTGCATTTTCCTTTTGGTGCATGGAAATATGGTTGTTGAGATATTTAAAAGGGCTTTCCTGCCTTCTTCTCTTTGGTTTATTTAATTTGATTTGGGCTATAAAAGTATTATTTTACAGGTTTATCCTTTTAGCAGGTGTAGTTTAAACAACCTCCACTGAACTGGGTTGACCTCTGTTGTACTGATGTGTTGTGACTAAATAAAAAAGAAAGAACAAAGTAATCTGCTGTGTATGTCTTACATACCTTGGCCTTTCCTTCTATTGGCTAAGAGAAAATGAATGTTCCTTCATTTTCATTTTGCTTTGATTGGTTAGTATGTGTTCACCAAGATCATTATTCTTAGACTTCTAAACTGTGAATTTGTGCCATTCAATAAGGTGACTTCATTATAAAGCGGAGCTCTGGCCTGCCTCCCACAAGGGGACATAGCATAGACCTTTTGCTGTTATGTCAGATGGTCTGGCTCTAAACTGGCCATCTATGGACTAGGAAAGCTTAAATCAGACTGGGACTTGCAGGGCTGGGAAAGGACTCTGATGAATTCTTCTAAAACCATTTTGACCATTAGACAAATATTTACTGAGAGTACCTACTGTGTGCTCAATTCTATGCTGAGAGAATAGAAAATTTGTTCATTTCTTTTACTTGTTTTTTTTTTTTTTTTAAATGGCAATGCAAGCAGACCCTAATGTTGCTATTATCTCTGAGACCCCTTGCAGGGGCTTGGGAATGTGTGGGCTGATGAGCAGTGACAGGCTGTAATTCTGCACCTGCACAACTCCAGGAGTCTTCCCTGGTCTTGTTTCCATGGAATTTGTTTAACCCTTTAATCGCACTGGACTCCTGAGCTGCGTAGTGAGGAAGCTGACATACGCTTTAGGTTAGGACAAAACGCTGCCAGAACAGAGGCGGTAATCTGGGCCCCAGGGGAGAGGAGTGTCTTCTCATTGCCTTAAAAGTAGTCCTCTGCCAATTAGCTCTAAGCTCTGAAGGAGTTCCCCTTGATCCTGAGGGAGGTGGAGAGGAGAGGGAGAAAACCCACTCTGGCAGATGGTAAAATAGAGCCAGCCTTTTCTTTGCCCAAACACTGAGCTCCTCCTCCCCTCTTTCCTGAAAAACAAAGACAGAAGGCAAAGAGAAGATGTTTGGACTGTGAACTTGAGCAGCAACAACTTCCGAGTCCCCGTGAAGGGATGAGAGACTGGCGTTTTTGTGATTGTGGGTTTCCAACACTAGATCCCTCAAAAGCCTTCTGTGTGGCCTCAGATGTCGGTCCTTCTTGCGATGCACAGCTCCGCTCAGCTCCGCCTGTGCCACGCAGACACTCGTTTCTGTCTGTCATATGGCTGTGATGAAAAGTGTTATGATAATTTCTGCCACGTGTCAGTTTAATTTTAGCAACCATGATTTCCAATGGCATTACAGCATTACTGAACAGCATTGTGCTCACTGTCTTAGACCTTCTTGCCATTACGTAGGTTTAGATGGCTGCTAATGTGATAAGAAGTAAAGCTTCATATTTTGGGGGCTCTGCTGAAAGAGCTGTGGAACTGTAAAACATGTACATGTAGCATGTGACACTATAGCATCAATGACAGCTATATCATGATCTAGTTAGTACTTTTCTTCTTTTTGGAGCAGGCCTGGGCAGTCATTTTCCAGATTACATATTTTTCCATAGAAATGGTTTCTTTTTAAGCCCCATCAAGATAACAGGTATCTGGGGATGGTGCAGGTAGAGTCTTCCTGGGAAGCAGGATGGAATTATGACTATGAGCCAGTAGTATATAGAAACATTAATGTAGGAAAACTCCTCTTTCTATTCTGAATTATTGCAGTAAGAAAAAAACCAACATCATGGTCATTAGTGCCAGCATACTTTTGTATTATATATACGTCTATAATACATCTACTTGTGTAAACAAAAAATTTTTTAGGTGACCCGTAAGTTCACCTTATGAGGAAAATAATATCGATGATAAAGAATAATAAAAAATAATAAAAAATAATAAAGAATCTCGAAAAGCCTCAATAATTTCCTATGTATTTTCATTAAATGTATTACTGCGAATTAATGAAATGAAGGTCAGATGGGCAGAATTCTTGCATAAAAAGTCTCTAACAGAAAAATCCGAGAAATATTGTTTCTAATTTATTCAGTATGGCTGTGACTCACTAAAATCATGATATTTTAAATATAGATTACTTAAATTTAAAATCCCTCAGGAAATGTTCTCTCTCCTAGTTACTTCTCCCCAGCCCTTCTGGTCTATATCAGTATGACAGCTTTGATGCCTTCATTAGTTTCCAGTGATGATTTATAATTAAAATAACTTCAGAGCTAACATCATCTGAGATGATGCTTCAAATGTGGCCCAATTTTTCTTTCACAACTGGAACTCCAGGGAATGGGGGCATCTTGGGGGAGGGGACCAGAATTCTGGCTCCGGTTCTGCTTTTACCTAATTGGGTGACCTTGGATAAGTCATTAAAATTCTCTGCACCCCGTTTTCCTCATTGGTCAAATAAAGCGGTTGGACTAGATGGGAAGGAATGTGGTGGTATCAGGCCGGTGAGCGATAACCCAGGGAGCAGGGGTTCCCAGCATCCATTCTGTCGCAAGGTCTGGACGAAGGGTTACGCCAGTTCTTCCCACACAGGAATTTTGGGTCACCGTTGGCAGATCTTTCAAATTTTCAAGAACATCTCTGGTTTTGGAATTTTATGTGAATTTGTGCACTTTTTATTGATCCGTAACTAATTCATCAAAACCTGTCTGCCAGTAAGACAGAGCCAGTGGGTAGCAGTCATTTCTCAGCTTCTAGGGCTCTAAACGGAAAGGCTCTCTGGAGGGCTAGAGTTTGCTAACATTTTTGTTATGCGCAGAGTTTGAATATGCCAAATGGCTAAACACAAGCCTAAAATAAAAGAAACAATGTAGTCATTAGGCAGCTGTAGGTGATATCATGTAATGACTGTAGCCAGTTTCTTAAAAAATTACTTCTGGGTTGTCAAATTTCCTAAAGGTAAAATAAATTAAGAAGAGATAAACAAAGACAGCCTTTTTGTTCTGAGTCTTGACACTTTACAGGAACCTCTTCCACAGGTGCTCTGACTTGATCCTCATGTTCGTTTTACCATGGAGAAAGACAAATTCTCAGCCTGGTGGCCTTAAATGAAAGAGCGAGTGTGTAGCTTGCTTGTGACTCAGCACACTGAAGTACTAAAAGGCGCCATCTGATTTCAGGAAGTAAGAAGTTCCAGCAAAAAGCAAGCTGTTTTGAACTTCAACTTGAAATATAATGCCCTCCTTGATCTTGATGGGCTGCAGGGCTTTTCTCTCAGATCCTTCAGTGTTCTGCTCTGGGGTGGGGGCGGGGAGAGAGGAGGAAAAAAAAGCAAAGGAAAAAGAAACTCAGGCCTCTGTTTTTGAGCTGTCTGTAGGTATTGACATACGTTTAGTACAGAACTGTTCCCCTAAGCCTGTAAGTCCCAGTGAAATCCAAGGTAAATAAATATCCCTGGCAGGTGGGTCTGGGGAACACAAGCAGCTTTTCGGATTTTGTGTTAATCGGTTGTAATATCATGATTCTTTATAGTTTGACTGTAAAATTTACTATTGTATCGACGCCCATGTTAGTATTTTTCATTAAGTGCTTTATGTCAGGTTTTGCCCTAATACTCAAGTTGAAAGACCATGCCTAAATTTGAAAACTCTTAATCACTCATAGGTAGTTGTGAGGTCATCTATGGCTTGATCTAGTGGAAGAGACTTGAAAACATCATCTTTTAGCCAGAAAGAGACTGGCTGTTCCCTCTGAGAGAGTTGATTACTGAACATTTTCTGTAGCTTTATTTATTTATTTATTTGTGTATCTCCTGAAGCATGATTTTGTTTCTGGTACAGAGGAATGTTCCGCGAATGTGGAATTGAATCATAAAATTTAAGAATGACATATTTGAGCCTTTGGTCATCCTCTTTGACTTCATTTCCTGTGGCTTGTTTTTCACCATTGCTCTAGCCACGCTTTCTCTCTGCTGTTGCTGAAACATGCCCGGTGTGCTCTCACCTCTGCACTGGCTGTTCCCTCTGCCTGGAATGCTCTTCCCCTGGCTCTCTGCTACTCTATCTGTAAACTGTGATCTACTGGGGGCCCTGTTCAAAGGCCACCTTCCCCATGAGGTTTCCCTTCCAACCCTAGTAAAATAGTCTCTCGCCCCAGCACGCCCAATTCTGCTGCTCTCCACCTCCCTCTCCTCTTTTGTTCTCTTCTCCATGTATCTGACAGAATGCATATTGCATTGCTTGTTTGTTTACTGTGTGTTTTTGCCTAGGTTGCTCATTTCTATAGTTCTGTCACTTAAAATAGCACCTAGCATACTGAAGGCTCCCCATAAATATTGTTGAATGAATGGATGAATCTAGTCCATGCCTTGGTTGCCACTAAGAAGCAGAGCAAAAGAGATCCAAAGAGGCATGTCTCTATCCCCCAGCACCCACCTCTAACTTTTTATTTTAAAAACTACCAGGGAAGGCAATTTTGCGTTTCACTTCAGTACTTTCTCTTTAGTATCATAAAATTCTGCTTTAAAAAGAATCTAACTCAAACATAATTCTTCTTCAAGTCTATTTCCTTTTTTGTGTGTGCCTAGAGGGAATGTAGGGACATAGTTCGCTTTCCTCTGTTCCCCTGGAGAGGCTCCTCATTCATCTTCTCCTCCACCTTCTCTCCAGTTAGGGTGTCTCAGTGTTTTCAATCTCACCCCATTTTAGTATGACCTTTTGGAATGGGGGTAGGGGAGCTCAGCAAACTGTATTTATAAAAATGGAGAGAAGAACAGAAGTTCTATCATGGGAACAGAATACATACCACTCGGGGTTCCCAGGAGAGCAATACAGATAAAGTGTTTGCACTAAATGTGAAAAGGTTAAAGGAACCAATG